>QVRM01001620.1:0-68736 GCA_003439945.1 Dermanyssus gallinae
GTTGTCCAGCTGCCAGGTTTTGAAGGCCACACCACAACGATGGGTCGACGCTCAGTCATCAAGCAGGCCAACAGCCCGACCTAGACTAGGATGACAGGTGGCTAGGTTCTAGGTTGGCTGTAAATGTCTAGGCACACGCTTCACTTGAAGCGCCCCCCCCCCCCCCCCTACAAGATGAAATAAGAGAGAAAGACACGAGAGACAGAGAGAGAGAGAGATAAAAAGCTTAAGACACGGAACGCGAGAAAGGTAGGAGAATAAATTGGAGGTATGTCCTCCTCATGAAGGCATGAAGGCTGAGGCTATGCTTGTATCGTTGTCCTAGTCCTAGTCGGCCCCGTCTCTCCTGTGCCTATTCTCATCTGTACATACACACACCCGACAATGACGCGACAAAAAGACGCGGCATGACAGGCACTACAAGTACCACCATCACCTGGCGCGTTGCGGCCCTTTACTTCATTCCTTCCTGCCTCGGCGGAGAAATGACAGAGGCCATTCGAGTAAGTATGAGCAGGCTTAGAACGAACAAAAGAAAAGTACGCTCGAGCGTCTAATATTGCACGTTCAAACAAGTGCATCTGTACAGACCTCTACCTAGATCCGACATACACACACACATATTTATATATATAAAGATATATATATATATATATATAGATATACATATATATATATATATATATATATAGATTACAGAAATGACAACGGCACAAGCGCTAACTGCTGTGGAAGCGCCGTAACCGAGCATTATGCACCTGTGAGGTACAAGATTAGAAAAATAATACTATGTGACGTAAAAGCACATCTATAAAACAACAAAAATATAAAAATATGTATAACTTGCATATATTATATAAAATATTATATAAATATAATATATGATATATAATATATATAGTGGCGGCGCGGTCTAACGGTCTAGTGTGCTGGTCATGGATCTTGTTACACCGGGGCGTCGCCGTTCGATCTTCGTTGTTGATCGAATTTTCTTTGAGCTATGCTCATTGAGAATAGATGGTACGGCTAAAAGTGAGCGACCATGTTGCTGCCCCAGACACAACTTGAGAAATTGTAGTTTATATTACGGTTATTAAGTAGCACATAATATTGTAATTTAGGTTAAACCTATTAAATAGTAGAGTGGCATGTTCCTAGACTCAGACTGCTATCAAAATCTTGTAGTGATTACATTGACAAGCCCTAACTGCTTTGAACATTGTCCTCAAAATGTTTCCAAAGAACATTTTGGTATTTCGTGTTTTTTTGTAAAGTCACTTACACGATACTTTTCTGATAATTTATGTGGAAGACGTACTATATGCAGATGACCTAAATCAATACAACCGCTTCTTTTAATGCATGCTTGTTCTCTTATGGCATATAGCCTTATAGCCATATGACCTTAACCGAAAATGACGTGATTCAATGAGATCACAACAAAATCTACTGCTAACTTTATTTGCAAGAAAAACGCAGTGTCAGTGCATTGTTTTTTAGAGAATCACCCGACAAATGAATTTATGTAGGCTGTATAATTACGGCATAGTTTTCAATAATAATTATAATAATAATATAATATACCAAAGCGAGCTTTTTTCCGTTACTGTTGGGACGACGTAGTAGTTTGATAGGAGTTTGATATGAGAGTTTTACAGTAAGGTAGAGGCTAGTTGTTAAAGTTTCAATGTAACGCGTATCGCATGTGTACAGCAAATGTACCGGAAGCTGCTACTGGTAGTCGGCCCAAGACAAAAATGCGGTGTTCTAATAATCTAGTTTATAAATAGTGACTACATTGGATTTATTTACTGCCTGGAGGTAGTGATTGACAACTTCAGAACAAAGATGCATAAAATTACAGACGTTATGTCTCATACTACGAAAACACATCCATATAAATTCGTCACCTACGTAAGTGCAAATATAGACCTTGCTTGATGAAGCTACGGCTTTCTGTATGGGTTAACAGCTCTCAGTTGAGTTATGCTCTCACAACGGAATACAACATATGTCCGCATCTTACAGTAAAGTTCTTCTCCGAACTGATTTTGGTCTGTAAGGACGTCCGAGATCGACGAGCAACTTTTCATTACGCTATAGTGGGCAATGCAACACAAACTCCACAGGAATGCATATGCACCATTCACTTGGTGAGTGCGCAAATGCTGAATTGAAAATAACGCAGCATGTAGCGTACGATGCGTAACGGAAAAGCTAACGCAGTTTCCTCCACGCCTGATTTTTTACAGCCGTATTGTAATTGACAACTTCGTCAAGCTAAATCTACAAATTTGACACGTCTAAAATCAAAATACACCCGTTAGAAACCTAACTGCCGACCGACGCCATTACATTCCCAACCATGCAAGTCCGCAATTCCCCACATCACAGACCGTCAGCCATTGCCAATAAAGAAGTGTGGAAATTCTTAGGTTTTATATCGCGAAAGACCTCAAAAGGGGATTTTCTAACTATAACGCAGCCTGCATATTGATCACTTTGTAGCTATTAACGAAATACTCTTGTAAGTGAACTAATTTGATTGCGACTATTGTCGCCTCCAGGAAGGCGTTTGAGCTCGAATCTCGTTTCAGCGCAGCAGATTTACATTCACAGCAAGAAAAACCCTAGCAGGTGACCCTTATAGACAACAGGCAATGTACTAAAAGTTTAGCATGAGAATGCTGGCATACCAAGATTGTTTTTTTTCTCTCCGACAAGTCCCTATGTCCACAATCGTTAAAAGATCCGCCATGATCGCATCAGTCGGTTCAGAATTCTCCTACCCTCAGGCAAAGAAACGCCAGATAATAAGCAAGCTAATGTAGTGCATTTATACAAGAGACGTCTCTTAAGTCTTAGATTCGTACGTCAAGGTAAAAGCCGGAGAGAAAAAAATGTACGTAACTTATAGCGTTTATTTATAACACATTTATTTGACATATATTCAGTACAAAATAGACCGAGCAAGATGGCTTAGTGGCAAAGTCTTTGCCTTGCATTCGGGAGGTCTGGGTTCGAGACCCAGATCGACCACTCTTAAATTGGTTTTCATGGTTTCCAATTTAGACAAGGTAAATGCCGGAGTGGTTTAAAAATCAGACATGAAAAATGACTCGATGCTTCAATAGCCTTAAGGCCTGCGGCGCACAAACTAATTAATTTTGCGCGCCACAGGCCTGGTGGTAAATTTACTTATTTACTTACGTCAACGATGCCTAGCAGGTGAGATATTTTTGTAGAGAAAGAACACCAGACGCGTGGCGCACATGCGAAATAAACCAATGAATTGCAGCAACTCCATTTATTTGTGTAATATTAGAGATACAATCTGAGTTTATAGTAACTTTAGTTTACGCCTGGCATATTATTACGTATAAACGGCATCAATCTACCGCGTCATCGGTAGACCAGCGCTTATATCTTGTGTCATTTAAATAATGCAATACGTCGGAGAATCATTCATCTTTCAGAAACCGACTAACTCATTCTAAACAAACCCAATTGCTTCTCAACCTCCAACAAATTCCTTGAGAAGATGCCAATTGCCTCTTTCTCTCGTCTGATAGACACGTGCAAAACGATAAATAGGCAGAGCGTGTAATAATATGCCATGTGTTACGTTCCACCGTCGAATATGCATTATTTCTCTGTTATTCTTCGTCTAGTTTTATCGAGGGTTGTTGATGATGGAACAAACAGTTGCTGTATTACGTTCGTTGCCCTAGCAAATATATGTGTACGTACGAAAATAGGGGGGAAAAACATCTCCTCTAGAAGGCGTTCGAGGCAAGAGAGCAGTTAGATTTAGAAAGTGACTTCTAGTTGATTTTGTGGACATGGTCCGCAATGGAAACTTTCGAATGGCACGCAGAGAGTTAGAAGGTTCAGAGCCAAGACGGCGCCAAGGCGCACACGTGTCGCGTACTGATTGCGCCTACTTGTTATGTCGTGGCCCGCTCGGATGCCAAGGTGTCGCCAATTCACCTCGACCTTCGCGATGGGGGAATCAGGAGATCTGCAAAAACACCAGACAGAACGGCAGAATTTGTGGTCAGGGTCACCCTGCAGTACGGTAACTGACATTTAAAAGTGCATGAGGGTATTTTATTTACGACGAAGGTGCGTGCCAAATACTCTGACGTAGAGAATAGACAAACACAGTCTAAAAGATTCCCATACCACCTCCACACTATTGGTGTACAGGTAGTTCAACAAGTTCTTAAAATGAAAACCAAGAATTTTCCAAATCTTGTTTTTAATTTTTTCTTATTTGATATACTCCCCGAGAAGCTTAATACACTTTTCCCACCGAGATTTCAGAGCATTTATACCTCTTGAGTAGAATTCCGCGTCTTTAGACTGAAAATAGGCATTAACAGCAGCCTTAACCTCTTCATTGCTGGAAAAACGCTTTCCACCGAGACTATTCTTCAAATGTCCGAAGAGGAAATAATCAGAGGGGGCCAGGTCTGGAGAATGGGAAGGTTGTTCAATAAGTTCGAACCTCAGTTGGGCCAGTTTTGCCGTTGCTTGCCGCGACTTGTGTGCGGAAGCATTGTCCTGGTAAAACAGGACAACCTTCTTCTGCAAAGCGGGCCGTTTCACGATGAGTTCTTGCTTCAGGCAGTCCAACAGTCTTGCATAATATTCTCCCGTGATCGTTTTACCGCTCTCGAGGTAGTCGACCAGAATTATTCCACGTTGGTCCCAAAAAACCGTAGCCATCATCTTTCCGGCCGATGCCGTTGTCCGCACCCTCTTCGGAGGTTCTTCACCAGGTGCACATCATTGACGAGATGCTTCTTAGGTCTCGGGAGTGTAGTGATGGACCCAGCTTTCATCGACGGTCACGAATCTGCGCCAAAAATCCGACGGATTTTTCGACATCTTGGCCAAATTTCGCTGTGAAGCGGAAACACGCGCGTCTTTTTGGCCTTGGTTGAGCAAATGCGGCACCCATTTTGCTCTGAGCTTTTTTCATCTTCAAGTTTTTGTGCAGGATGAAATGCACTCTACCCAAACTGATCCCCAAGGCCTCCGCTATCTCCCTAATGTTCACTCGCTTATCTGCGGCAACGATTTTCCGCACTTTTTCCACGTTTTCCTCATCAGTTGCCGTTTTGGGCGTCCTGAACGTAGTTCATCCTCGGTGCTCCTGCGACCTCTTTTTAACTCATTAATCCAGTTGGAAACAGTGGCAAAACATGGCGCAGAGTCACCGTACACCTCGTCTAACTCAGTTTTCACTTGGGTCGCACGGATTGATCATAAAAACCCCACTAAGACAGCACCTGTGACGCATAGGGGGGATGGGAAGAGATCACAAATGGCCACCTAATATGATATATGCAGCTATGTTACAGTTTACATCGTGTTGCACTTACCACATAGAACCCTACGTGATTATTACTGCATACACAATAACAATATATAAATAAGTAGTTCATACCTGTAGTCGTGCAGAAACGGCTGGCGTCGATGGCTTACCTCTGAAACGGTAGGTGAAGCTGCTTCGCGGAGTCTCATTTAATGTAGCAAATACGTTTGCTGCTTGTTGTCGATCCAAGAGGTCACTATACGTTGGATTTTTACCAGCCTCAATTTTCCGCAGGACACGCGTCATAGCTGGTGACACATACGTAAACAGTGGCAGGTGTTCCGGCGAATCCTAGACAATGTCATCAAGCGCGTCACAAGGATGCAACCTTTTTTGGAGTTAATAAATCTAGTAAGAGATTTATGATTGAACACTTAGTGCGTACAATTTAAGTACACTCGACATGTCCACAATGCACAAAGATTGGCAACCTGTTGACAATTGGAGGAGTGTGCTGAAATGTAATCTATGACAGGGCTTAAAAAATGTAGTGCGTAACAATAATAATAATAATTATTATTATTAGTGCATGCTTAGGATCGTTGGCAGACGTCGTACGCTCAAGCTTCGGGGACTCCAAGAACGATCTCAGACTCAAGAAAATGGCTAGTCGACTCATCTCCAGGAACGCAAAAAAGTCCGAAAAGGCCATTAGGGTCAGAGTAATTGCAAAGTGAACCGATGGTGACCTGGCAGGCTACGCAAGGCTCATAAGCTCATCCGACATGTTTGGTGTCGGGTCCGACCATGTGATGGCTCCACGCGAGAACTTTGTCTGTGTACCGACGGACTTGAGATACACTGATTCTCCTGCTGAAGCGTTCCCTGCGGATTGCTTTTATGGGACTATATATGCCCCGCAATAGGCACTTTTTCCGGCAGCTTAAGTAAAGACAACGCCTTTACTTAATCGGACTAAGGATTCGTTCAGGATTAGTTTTCTCTGGCCATGGTAAAAAGTGCGGAAGCTTTGGATGAAGCACTGACTCACACCTACCGAAATTCTACTGCGATGGAGAGCCGCCAACAGCCGGGCACATTGTCTATCATTTTTAGAGCGAGGTTATTTGCTTTGAAAAACAATAATGGGATCATACGCCCTAATGCGTGCTCATCTACACTTTGTGAGATAGCAGGATGATTGCCTGCTAGAGAAGTACGTCGTTAATCACCAAGTTACAGGTGAACACAAGAACTCGGCGTTTCTACTATAAGTGACACAGAAGTGGCGATTAATGCTGCACGAGCCCATCTTTTGTGAAGCTTGCATGCATTCATATTTGTAAACAGACACTATATGGTCATAAAATAAAAAGTAATATTTTTTGACATTAAAAGGATATTGGATATTGCAGCGATAGGAACTAATCAGAGACAATGCTGAACTAAGACATTAGCTTTCTAGGAGTACATGCAGTGGGGGGGGGGGGGGGGGCAGCGGATCCATTTGGCTGTGTAAAAGCTTTAATATACCTGCCACTAAGCGCAGCGATTTTGAGGAAAGACATGGTCAAGGCCAAACTAGAATTTTCAAATGCTCTCAAGAGCCTTCGACGTAGTCACCTTTTGATAGCTGTTATCTTCCATGTGTCCTACCTATACTACATTATGCGGGCATACATGAACCCAACTTAAATACTGCTGATGGACTGCAGTATTAATTTACAGTCACGCCTGCATATGGGCGACCCATTAAATCTACCGTTGTTTTGTCTCGCCGCCAAGGAGTTAGTGGACTTTCTCGAATGCCCGCTTATGGTATGCTACCTATGATAAAATGTAGGGAGGCGCCCCTGTAAAGTTAGCTTGAAATATTCCGAAGGGATTGGATTTTGCAACGAGGAGTTACGTATGAAACCTGGGGAAACGGCGTCAATAATTTTAGGCTCTCCGTCTGCCAAAAGATCTAGTTCTGTACTAGAAAATCTCAAGGAACGTCTTTTAGCACGTGCCGGAACACCCTTTTGTAAGGATCCGATTTTCTAGGCAAGCTAGACCGCGCTTCTAGGGGATATTTGTTTACCCAGAGAGTGATTCAGCAGAGGACGAGGTAAACAATGTACGCCTTTTAACAGTTTTAACCAGTCATGCTAGTGCATGGCTTAATGCTTTAAGAGCTCCCGTTCGAATCCTCTTAGGGAATGTTGCCCTTTCAAGGTCTGTGCCTTGGGATCTACTGATCGAGGAACATGTGTGCATCTATGGCAAGAACGTTAACCTCTAAGTCACCTTGGGTTAACCTACATCTGCCGCTTAGACGTAAAAGGAGAGCGCCCTTCTGAATGATACCCTGGCCCACGCGGGTTGACGGAACGACCCGTAACTGACTCTTTGGATCCTTCAGTGGCCAGCCAAGGTGTATTCCAGGCTTGTTACGCTGGTTTGCTGCGGGAAAAAGGTATGAACCTCGTCTAGGTGGTAGGCACCAAGTGTGTGTAGGGCTCATGTAGTTTGTCATCATGTTCGCTGAACTGTTTACATTCCAGTATATATATACCTGTATATATATAGGGTCTCCTAAAAAAGAGCCTAGAATATTGTAGAGCTCGTTTAAGTAAATATCATATTTTGTAAATGTTTTTTTTTGCCATTAGAACGTGGTCTCTGAAAAGTATTTTTTAAAGAGAGAGTAATTTTTCTAAAATCAGTGCCACTGGTATTATTACCCATTATAGAACCACAAAATACGCAATTGCGAGACAACTTATACAGACGACAGTCCTCCTATACAGAAACTAAGCACATCGTCGTGTTTGTGAAAAAATCCTGCTCCTTCTGAATTATTTACTTTAACGAGTTCTACAACCCCTAAGCTTTAAATCTTTCCAGAAACCCGGTATATATATATATATATATATATATATATATATATAAAGGAGACTCAAGTAAAAATGTACAAAACGACACTGTATCTTATTGAAGTGTTTATTCAAAAATAATTACTGGAGGCCTGAGAACAACTATCCCACTATATCACGAGCCAAAGGATTTCTTGTTCCCAGAATGCTTGCGGCTGTGACAAATCAATCCACCCAAAACGAATCCTCTACTGTTGTGGCTCAGTTTGTCGTTCGAATTAAAGCGCGTTTGATTTTTTAGGGGGAGTGACGACGCATGCCTTCATTGTACGCTGTCCCACTTTGTCTCTGCCTCGAAGCGATGGCACCAGCTTTTGTCACGGATGACGATCCGCTCCAAAAAGCGGGGTGTGTTAATGATACCGGAACAGGTCTTCCGCAAACTCGGGTTCGCGAATCGTGCGTTTTACATACATACACGCAACGACAGCCAAGTAGTAATATAAACCAATATGCGACTAATAAGATAATAAAATTCCTTTATAACTCCGCCAATAAAGAATATTACAAATCAGGAAAAGAAACTTATATACGCAGATTTCGAATGCAGTTATCACTTTGTACCGGTAGCTATTGAAACACTATGGGTCCCATCAGCAGTGGGACAGCTGTAGGAAGGCTGGAGTAGGGAGGAGAGGCAAACTGGCCACTCCCATGGATACGACGCGATGCCTAGCAGTTACCGTTCCCTGGGGGTGGGGGGGAGGCGGGTGTTAGTGGGTTTGTGAGTCCCACACTAGTCACTGGCTGTGGTGGCGCATGTACATCACGATTCCCGTAATCCCTCATATTAATGCTGAGACGTTTCAACATATTGAAAAAAAAAAGCAGTGGGACAGCAAAATTAATTTGGGATCTGGGCCGATGAATGGAAGCACCGACGGGGAACCAGCGCGAGTGAGAATATAAGAGACAGTTTCTGTTTGCGGTGTGTAGAGGTAATACCGCTTCGATCGGCGTCATGGGATGAACAGCTAAATAGCACTACTTTGAATCGAGGGGACACGTTAAAACCTCACAACTGTATGCTCATAACACAAATAATAATAATAATAATAATGGTTTTGTGTATGTGTGCAACTACGAATTGCGCCGAGTTCTCGCGTGCTGCTTGCAACTCACCGAAATGTCGTACAGGTCGAGGATCTGATGTCCGATTCGGCTGTCGTCTCGTACCTGGACGCTACCAGCGGAGTACTCGCTCGCATCCTCGTCCTCATGACGCGTCATCAGACGCAGCACCGGATTGTAGACGCCCAGCTTGCCGCTCCCGTACGCGATATCGTTCCAGTTAATTCCGACGAAGAACGGATGGGTAAGTATGTCGCCCAACTGAAGACCAGTCAGGCGTTCTTCGCGCAGACAAATGTTGTTCGGTACCAACGATGACGAACATAATAAAGGTTGTGAGTGCTGTTGTTGTTGTTGTTGTTGTTGTCGCTATGGCTCGCAATTGTAAGAGACTCTTTTCACTATACTGCCTTACCTAGACTAGAAACTACCTAGACATGCAAACACGCCGAAATACTTATAACTACACTAGATATACATCTATATATATATATATATATATATATATATATGTATATTTACATATAGATACATCTGGCCCGTAAAGGCCGTAAAAAAAGCCCGTAAATATTGTAGGAATGAGAGGCGGAAATTGCCCGTTTATCTGTATTTAACATGTGGCTTTAAGCATATCAGACGCGGGAGGCCGCTCAAATTCAACGCGAAACGCTACAAAACGCATGTTTGTATGCCGTCTTTCTTCTTAATAAACTTTAAAATTAGTCAAAGTAATGTGAATGTTCTGGAAGTTTGGTTGCAATGCTATTTTGATGCAAAATGTTTGCAAAGTGCAAATTGGCATGCCCAATTCCCGAGACGAGGGCATGTATAGCCTGACCCATTATCGCCAATGTACTACACACCAGTGAAATTGATTTATAATACGCATCTAGAAGCATGACCTAGTACACACTCTCTCTCTCTCTCTATGAAACTCTGATACCGCATTTGATTCTTAATAAGCGGCAGAAACCGGCACGTGAATACCGTAGAAGCAGATGTATCGACCGAGCTTTCCTGCATAGATTTGCTTCTAGCCGCTCCGCAGCAAAATATCGTCTATATGGACGTAAGTACATGCCCCTACGATAAACCCCTGTATGATAGATAACTCGACGCATGGCAAAGCAAGGCGGTGTCGTGTGGGTCAGATAATGTTGTCGTCAGCATTTTGTACCATATTGATCTCTAGTCATAAACCGTGAGGTGATATCGCGTAGATTGCCGTCTAGGATCTTGTCGAATCGAATTGTCCGGTCGCGTGATATGATAGCCTGTCTCACAAGCCGATGATCACGACCTCGAATTGGCAAGCTGTGTGTAGCCATGAGGTACGAAGTCACTCCAATTGACCACCTGAGGAGCAGCAAAATCACAGCAGCAAGGCTTTTTGTTACAATGAATGCAATTCACGTTTATAGCCAAGTTGTCAATTTGGGGGATATTACTTACAATATGCACAGTTAACAAACACTGCAATTTACAATTCAGTTTCATACAACTAACAGTCAGTTTACACATGTGCCAACATTTCCGGCGTTAGCGTTTCGAGTTCTCAGTGTCCTGGCCATCTGCCACAAAAACATGATATTCACACCATCTGCCTTTGCAATCTGTTTTGGCGATATCGTGGTATCTTTTTTAAAAATGTTTGAACGGATGCTAAAATATATGGATCCATTTGTTGAGCTTCGAATATGACTGCGCATGCATCCTCTCTGGACTGCAGTCCTACACAGTTCTTAAAGAGGACTTATCGCAATGCAGTTACGGGCACTGTTACACTGTTACAATGAGACATGATGAAAAAATTTTCTCTGTACACTTTCAATTTCTTTTGCATTTATTTGCTTTACATGAAAATTTTAATTATAAAAAAAACACGTGCTCTAGTTGTTGTATTGGCTTTACTAACAGAAAAAGGTGTCATGGATTTTTTCAATATTTTCCAAATATATATACGATAAACGATTGCAAGCTTGAAATGTATGTACGAATACATATATATATATATATATATATATATATAATATATATATATATATATATATATATATATATATATATATATATATATATATACATTTATATGTCTGCAAATTTCTCTTTGTGGAAAGACATCTCTTCTTAACGAGCTGAAAGTGCCTTGAAGTGGCCATAATTCTGTCTGTCGATTGCGTTTTCTCATGATACGAAGATGCTTGCAAAACTACCAAATATGATATCTTTTTATCAGTTGTGTAGGACATTGCGAAAAATAGAGATCGTTGTAGTGCCAAAGATGAAAGATTTGCAAGCGATGGGGAGGGAGAGAGAGAGACCGGGACAGGAAGAAAATTTGGCAGACTGGTAGATTAACTAGCCTACCAGTCGACGGCGCGGCCATATTGCGACTTCTTGAGCACCTCGGGCGCGAGGTAGTGAAGTGTGCCGGCCGTCTGGCCGTCAAAGAACTCGGAGAACGTCTTTCGAGCGTACGAGCGGCTGAGCTCGCCGGTTGCGTTCACGACGCACAGCTTGCTCGTGTCGAAGTCGATCAGCCGGATGCGGCAATCGTGCAGCAGCATGATGTTCGACGGCTTGATGTCGCGGTGGATCAGCCCGATCATGTGCAGGTAGTTGCACGCGATGCACAGCTGGGCCAGGATGAGCCGGCACAGCGCGGTGGGCAGGCGCGGCTGGCCGCGGATCGCCCGGAACAGGTCGACGCCCCGCAAATACTCCATCAGGCAGACGTAGACGCCCTCGGCCCGGAAGCACGCGTAGATGCGGACCAGCAGGCGGCTTCGGGCGAGCGTCGCCACCAGCTTGTCGGCGCACTTGGCGCGCTCGCTGCGCAGCCGGCCCTCGTGCACGAGCTTGCACGTCATCGGCAGCTCGCCCAGGCTCACCTTGTACACCGATCCGAAGCCGCCTTTGCCGAGAAGACGCAGCTTGGTCAGCTGTTCGAGTCGGGGCACGAACTCGTACTCGAGCGCACCCGAACCGCCCACATGTGTGGTTCCGCCGGCGGCGGTGACGCCGCCCTTCACGGCGCCCGCCGCCGCCGTCGTCGGCATCTTCGCTCCCCGGCCGGTTGTGGTGGAAAACGACGGCGCGTCCGTGTGCCAGTCGTGTCTTCTTGTCGTCGTCGTCGTTGTGGTTGTGGTCTCGCCGTAGCTCTCGTCTTTGAGCAGCGCGACTTGCTCGCCGACCAGCGTCCAATTTGTTCGCTGGACATGCGAAACTTCCTCGAGCATGCCTGCTAGGTCGCCTACGATCACGACGAGCTTGTAGAAATAGCGTGCCAAGACCTGTATCGGCGGCACCGTTTTTGCCCGCGCCGTTTTTCGTTGGGTAACGTTGAACGCACAGGCCACCCGCCGCGGCCCCGCCGGGAACGAGATAGAGGAAGAGCAAAGAAACGCGGAACAACGAGAGACACAAGAATCGGTCAAGATGCGACAAACTCTATCGTAACTTTGATCGATCACGGGGGTCACCCGTTTGACGCGTCAAACATGGGCTATCGTAAAAAACTGAAACGTTTTGCTTAATAATAATATATTTATATTATATTATTGTATAATTACAATACAATTCATTCATTATATGCAATTTGAACACTTCAGCGACCGTCCCACCGGGCGAAAAAGTGCAAAGACCGTTGATGCGTCTGGCAGCTCGCTGCGTGGTATTTAGCGCATATCTGCGAGCAGAACCGGCAACGACATTGATGCCAACTTGGTGAAATCCTTGGGTAGAACATACCAAGTGATGATAGCCATGCACAATGTATCTTGTGTACACGTGCCGGCTAGTGCATGCCATTTCATCCCAAAGCTCCCTAGCAAGGTACACATCCCATTGCGCTACCCCTGCCGAGGCCTCGGTCACTTTTCCCTGCCACTCCAACAAAAATTGCTGAAGTTGTCCTGTAATAGGTGACCTAAGCCTGACTCTGATTGTTTCCACTGCCGGCCCGCAACCCGCTAGCAGGTACACGAAGCGGCTTCTTGCCGTCCGCGGTAAGCAAAGGACCAGCTTCGTATATATTGTGAAGCATCTTTCTAGCTGCGCAAAATTTGCTGCTAAAAGATGGCCCCACACCCTGCCAAGGCTGTAGCTTATCATTGGTACAATCTTAAGTCAAAAAGACGCACGGCCGCACTCAAAGACAGTCGTCGAGAGTCGCTTACCTCTGTGTGAATAGCCGCTCGACACCTGTCGCCGATGTGCTGGGTAAAGGTCGTTCCCGTATAGTGTAGTCTCAGACCCAAATACGGGAAAGAGTTGACAAACTCTAGCGGTTGGCCACAACAGGGTATTACGTCTGCTGCGGCCAATCGACCCCAACGGCGAAACTTCATGGCTTTTGTCTTTCGCGCATTTATTTGCAGGCCCTTACGGTGAAGGTAACTTTCTACGTCGCCGACAATTCGACGAATGGCACCGCGGTTTCGGTGGGCCACTACTATGTCATCCGCATATATGACGACGACGGAGTTTCTAAATTCCTTTCGCACATGGCAAGCTAGGTCTGCGATGAGCAAAGAGAATGCCAGGCAACTGAGAGGGTCCCCTTGGGGGTCCCTACGTTTTGACTCAGGTGCAGGGTGTCTTCGCCCCTTACGTTTGCTTCAAGGCGGTCTTCAGCAAAGAAGCTGGAGAGCACTCGTAGGATAGAACCACCCACCCCAGCATGTCGAAATGAATCGACTAGTAGGTGACGGGGAGCTTTGTCGAAGGCCCTGACGCAATCGATAAAGACGGCGTACAAGTGACCCCGGGCACAGCCAACACCCGTTCAAATTCCGACTGGAGTACGTGGATCGCGTTCTGTGTAACTCGATCCTTCCTGAATCCGAATTGCTCCGGAGGTAGGGCCTTCTCCCCAGTTGGAAGCGCCCTCAAGATAATCAACTTGCCGAAGATTTTCTTGGAGACGGAGGAAGCTATCAGTGATCACACAGATGTATCTGTTTCACTATATGTGTCCCAGAGAGGTCCCTTATTCTTCTCCCTAGGAAGAGGTCGCGAATATAGAGGCTCGACGCAAAGATTCTACAAAATGAGACAGATTAGGGCTGCAGACATTTGGGGGCAGAGGCAAATACCATCTCACCAGCATACTCTCCACAGAGTGCGAGAAAACTCCTGCCTTGCGTTAAATGCTGAGAGAGATTAGAGCTGCCCGCAAGATATGCATATGGCTTAACAGGGTTTATACAAGAACATGCAGCTGATAAGCGGGAAGAAACTGAGAAAATAACTCCTAGAAGGGGGCGCCAGAGCTGAATGCCAACTGACGACTACAAGGCTGTTTGATTAAGACCCCGAGGAATAACTACTAAGGCTAAACCACGAGCAGTGGATGGAAGGAGCTTATAAACGCGGTGGAGAGCAACGTGTGGAGCTTGCCGTAACGGGTGATTGAGGCCAAGCTTTAAAGGCCTTCCCTAAAGCTCCCCCCAGATGTGCCGCAGGAGAGGGTAACGTGCGGCCATGGCTGGCAACGGCAAAGCGGCCGGTCTGGATAGAGTTTCCTTTGATGTAGCAACCTACTGGTCAAGAGATGGCCTACGGTTTTCCAAGACCTCGCTTCTAAGTTTCTGCGAGAGGGAGGATTCTTACGGCTGTGGAAGAGGTCTAGCCTTGTTCTGATCCCAAAACCTTGGAGATCAGCTTACCGGCCCACATGCCTCATTTACACCATTAATGAGAAAAGATCCAGGACAATAATGCCCTATCACATGCCTATTACGGTTAACGGAACGTGAGGACCAGAGTGGGGGCCCTAAATAAGTTAATGTAATGGGTAAGTGAGGATACCATAACCAAAACCCTTCAAAACGGGGAGTCATGTTTCAGATTCCCTGAATGACAATAAAATTCAACAAATTAAGTTGGCAAATAGTTGTGGAAACGCTGGAGAAGGGCCTTCGTTCTACCTTTGTCGAATGATTTCGACCTACTTGAACGATAAAGGTCTGCTTGCAAGTGGGCAGAAGTACAAAATGACTGCCGGAGTTCCACTGGGCTTAATTTTAGGACCCGTGCTCCGGAACATAGCTTAAAAGGAGATGCTCCAGACCCGAAGTTTCCCTTATGGGGTGGAGACGTTGACGTTCACTGGCGACCTTGCACATGGTTATGACCAGAAGCGAGAGAACCTTAGAGACAGTTGCCCATGAGACCTTGCCAATATTGTCTGGATGGATAGAGTCCCACCACTAAGAGCTCGCGCGTGATAAGACAAAGGCGATGTAGCTAACAGGAAGAGGACCACCGGCATTGACCTCATGAAGGCGGGCCACCCGATAGAAATCAGAAAGAAGTACCTTGGGGTCATACTGATAAGGGTCTGACCGGTTAGACACACGTGAGTTACATGGCTGAGGAGACCCAACGGGTCCCCTAAACCTGGCGCGGATTATTAGGGTATGTGAGGTGGCTGAGAAAAAAAAGAAGCTGTTTTTTTGCAGCCCTGTCAATGAGGTTATATGCAGCCTCAGTCTCAGGGACATAGTACTGTGGATGGCGAAAAATAGGGGAGTACTAGGATCCGCCCAACGGGCGCTAGCAATTAGAGTGAGCTTTAGGTTCTAACCGAACACGGTCAGTTTCAAAGCCACATAAGGATTAAGAAGGCTATCAGAAACATTGGTGTTCTGCGTGACTCTAGAGACGCAGATAATTTGGAGCGTACTGTTCTACGGTATGACCCTCTCAGAAATGCGAGGGACGCAGGCTCAACCGCCGTGAGGGGCCGACCCATCAGGGATGGTAGTCGACCACATGACGACTTTGGCGGAGGAGTGGAGAAAGGAACGAACTTGTTTGACATTATTTTGACACTCAGTGCAGCCAAGGAAACAGCCACAGCTAGACGCAAGAGGTTTGAGCGGGATCCTCGGAGAAGTGGTCGAGACAAGGAGCTGAGAGGGAAAGGTGGGGAAAGCAGCTGGACCCGCATAGTCTCAACCGTAAAATGACGGTTTACGGAGTGGCATAATCCACTTATCCAATCGCAGGTAAACATGCAGAATTATAGGCAGGGATAAAGCTAAGTGACGGACAGTAGCAGAGACATCTCTTTCACGGCTTTGGATAAATGCCTAAATAATATTGAGCCGGGTGGAGGGACAAATTCATGTTTAATGAATTTGTAAGTCCCGCACTAGTCACACACGCTGCTAGCAACGGATGTGCGTCAGGCGTTCCCGAGACCTCCTACCAAAAATACCTTTAGACATGGCAACAAGGGATTAGAACAAATGAGTTGTTTTTGTCGAAGACCGGTACACAAGCAGGCCTTAATTTATAGCTCTGTCCCAGTACCTGGGGATAGCACTAATGTTATCAAATGATAAACTGAAAAGTCTCATTTGGCAGTTCGCTCTCTCCGCGTATGTAATAGGGTAAAAACTTAATTTATTTAAACGATTTAAATAACCAGTAATTGGACAGAGGTAAATGACTGATGAATAGTTGTGGGCTCACCCCGACCTGCGAACCTCACCCGGACCTGAGCGTATAATGCAGAAAAATTAGACAAAAACGGTAAAAGCCGAGCTTGCATCTTGCAAACAAATGCGGCTGCCACCACCGGAACCGGAATGCATTTTTGTCTTTTACATAAAATACTTAAACGGACGCCATTCAGTGGTGTCATTCTGACATCTTTGATTGCAGTATGGCTCGTCCCATCTCACCGCACACCCCAGGCAAAATGGTGAAATTATAATTAAAATGTGAATGATTAAAATTGCAAGCTTTTTTTCTTTAATATACATATGGCTTCTTCGTGACTAAGAATTAGTCCGTCTGATTGTTTTTAACCACTATTGTCCACAGCATGCAGTCCGAGCAGAGTAACTAAAATTAGTACAAAAAAACGGTAAGTTGCAATTTAGTCGGAAGATAAAAATTATTCAATTGCTGATTATGGCCCTTGGCAGGGCTTAGGCATGGAATGTTTAGAATGAAGAAGTTAGATAGCATTAAGTGCGGATTATGTTTCGTAAACAAACCTGGGCCGCTTTTGGATTTTTGAGCTCCGTCTTGTCATATAGGCACATAATGTTAGCAAGATCTTCCCGGATGTCAAGAAAAGTTAACCGTTGGTTGACTATCCGCCGGTGAAATTCGTTAGCGGTAAGGCGTACCTGTTCAGACATAAAATACTCCTAACACAAATACGATCATTGGTGTTTAGTATTGTTCCTCACAAGAAATTCTATGTGTAGAATCAATGTTGTTAAACAAAATAAAATTATTTTTTAATTTATATTTAATTACAATTATTTTTTTCACTGCTTAGAAACTCACATACTTTTAGCCACATTGAAAGGAACGAACAGAATCACCACCTATCCAACTATTAACCAAACTCAAACTCTTTTGTCTTTTGTGCACCGAGGCCGGGACATGTTGAGATATCTAAGGTTTTCGCAACATCGCTAAAAAATCGTTTAACAACAAGAATATAACCGGCAACACCCCGGACGATGACAATCAAGACTACGGCACTAGCCCCTAGGTAATCTAGGACCACAGTCCAGATGCTGTTTCACAAGAATTGTTTTGTGCGTAAGCCACCGTAACTTGCTAGTTACATGACCTAGCGAATGCAAAAATAGCTTTTTGCCTGACTACTTATTATATTTTTTCACTGCATAAGCTTAATGTATATACGTGTCATGCTTTTACAGTATGGTACAAACTTGTTTACTAGTTGAATGTGAAGCGGATAACAAGCATATATATCCGCAAAAAAAAAAGATACAGCCACTCATTTGTTGCCACATTACACACAATATTATAATCAATGTGTAAAGATTACAGGGATGCATGCTCGTGGAGTAACTGCGGAGACTTACATCAACATTTGGTGTCTCGGATTATTATCAAGTGCACCCAGCAACTATACTTAATACTTAGTGAACTTCCCGTTAAGTCGGATAACCTCAAACATGCGATTTGGTATAGTACTGAACAAGTTTCGGATGACGTCCTGCGAGAGCTCGGCCCAAGCCTTCACAATTACTTCTTTTAGTTCGACCTGGTTTGAAAATTGTTTTTTATCGGTGTAAACACTTTGGGAGAGCCAGCCCCACAGATTCTTGATGATATTAAGATCAGGCGAGACTGCAGGGCTGCGTAGGACCTCGATGTGACGTTGTTCGAACCTGCTTCCGATCAGCCTGGCGGTGTGAATCGGGGCGTTATCGTTTTGAAAAACGAAGTCGGGCCCCTCATCAGCTCAAAATGCACCGATTGCTCTTCTAGTAGATCCCTATAGCGCGTCGAATTAACACGACCGTCTACAAACACAATCGACGACTTTGTATGATACCTGACAGCGGCCCAGATCATCACCGGATCACCTGAGTGCCGTTTTGACGAAATTCGTTCTTCCTTGCGCGCGTCGTGGAAATATAAGTTAAATCCACTCGGTCCATCAAACTTGAACTTTTTTCATCCGAAAAGAGCACTTTGTGCCACTGGGTGGTCCACGATATCGTATCGTGAGCGAAGTCAAGAAGAGCTTTCTGATGCTCAGCGGTCAATCGTGTTTTTCTCTCTTGATTTTTCTCGTCAGCCAAGATGTCTTCCTGAGGAGATTTTGCACATTTTGCACGTTCAATTGCACACCAGCCGCCGCCGCAATTGCCCTTGCCGAGAGTGCAGAGTTGGACGCTTTCTTCAGAATTGCACGCTTGCTTCGTTCCAAAATGGCATTTGGACGCCCGGAACTTTTTTTACGGCGTATTTTTCACCGAAATGCAGGAAAATGTTCACTACTTTAGAGAGAAACAACGCCTTTATCAACGGGAAATTTTGCGATTAGAGAGGTCTATATAAGTCTTGATTTGGGCCGTTTCGTCACTCGTGAGGCGCTAGCCCGAGAACCATCGTTTCAATGCAGAAAAACTTCTAGTAGGAGGTCTGCCTTTGTTTCCGCCGAGCCGTGAAATGAGCCCAAACGTCGTTATTCCCCTCAATTCACTCGCTAAACACATCATTCTTGCTAACGGCTGTATCATTTTTTCGCGATGTAGGTTTGTCAAATGCGGAGATCTCGTGTTTCAAAGAAATACGAGTCCCCAAATGTTGATGGAAGTCACCGCTGTTACTCCATGAACATGTATCACTATAGTCTTTACACGATTGGTTATAATAAATGAGTGTAATGTGGCACAAAAAACTTAAAAATAAAAAAAAGACGGCTGTATCTTTTTTCGCGTACTGTATATGTGTGTGCATATACAGGTATATACATCACGACCATTTTTGGTCGTTGATGATGCCAGAAATTTCGGTCCTTGCGGGGTAGAATTGGTGCGAGTACGCAGAGATCAGATCCGGACTCTGCCTGGTTGCCGCAGCCTTCAGGCCTATATCTAGGCAAAGATCGAAAAGGCTAAGGAGGTCAAGTTGAGTTACTTATCCACCTATTTCTATATTTCAATCAAAGCCCGTGCGAACTTCGAATCAAAGGCTGCGCAAAAGCTGCTCAGGGTAAAGTGTGTGTTTCTGAACAAGCGGGAGTGGTTTATTCAAAATGTTTTACTTTTGATATGACTGTCGAAAGAGCTTACTTACTCGGCAACTACGCAATGCAGCATTACAGCTTTGGTACTGAAATTATGCACAATTGGCTATTGCCCGAGGAAAGTCGCGGTTTGGGCGTAATGACAACATTTTACGGTTCTGTCCGTGAAAGCTTCAACGTAAGATATAACATATCGACCTTTTGTGCCATTTCTAATCCGGCTATTTGCCTTTCGCCTAAGCTTGCGTCGCGTGTCATTCAAACTATGCAAAATTTTCCACCGAACACACCGGCATGATCGGTTCCTTCATGCGTTGGTTTCAACAAACGTAGAGTTTGCACAACTATGTAGGGAAATAGCAGAACATCTACTTTTATAAATTTCATCCTCACTCCCAAACAAGACGTTTCCGCCCCTCCTCACAAACCTTAAAATAAGTATATGCTGTTATAGACCCTGTATATATATATATATATATATATATATAGTGTGTGTTGCAACTGTTTTGGAAACTCTAGACATCTCAGCATGCTGCCATGGGACCTACTAGCGGGAGAAAGAAGCAAGATATTTCTAGAGGAAAATCTGGATCTCACCAAAGCCAAAGGGAGCTGGACTAAAAATCTGATGTCGGACTAAAAGTCTGATATCGGACTAAAAGTCTGATATCAGACTAAACGGCTGATACCGGACTAAAAGTCTGATATCGGACTAAAAGTCTGATATTGGACTAAAAGTCTGATATCGGACCTCAAGGAGGTGGTTAGCTATATGATGACTTTGAAGGAAGCGTGGAAGAAAACGACGGACCTGTTCGACGCAATTTTGACGCTCAAGACGGCCAAGGAAACCGCTAGGTGGGAGAAGTTCACGCGGCAGACTCGGGAGAGTGGTTGAGACGAGAAGCCGGAGCAGGTGGGAGGGAAAGTGCAGCCAGGCCCTAAAGCTCTTAACGCATCCCTTCAGGACGGTGTATATTTGGTATCACTCCCTGTCTGGATGCATTTATATATATGCAGAAAGATAGACGAAGACATATCTGAATTCAGGAGAAGTGGCAGGAACGCCTCTCCCATGACTTCGAAGAAATGACAAGTATTACCGAGCGTGGCAGGGTGGGAAGGAACCCGGGTTTAGTGGGCTTGTGAGCCCCACACTAGTCACGCAGGCTGCTAGTGACGCATGTGCATTCTGCGTTCCCGAAACCTTCCAGAAAAAAAAACACATCTCAACATGTCCGGCCTTCGGTGCCGTGAAGCTGCGTCAGAGTATTGTATGTATGGAATGGATGGTCTATAATTAAAACAATCTCCCTAAAAACAAATTCATCGTGTATATATATATATATATATATAAGCGCATTGGATGTATTGATATGAGTACTTACCAATGGCGTCATTAATAAGTGAGACGAATATTGAGGACTGCATTGTCTTAGAAACGTCCTTAGATTTTCCCGGGTCACGCTTACGAGTCTAAAATCGTTTCGTTGCGCGAAGTTAGTAATTTTGAAAATATTACCTAATATTTTAGTCTTCGTTAAGGCTAAGCATTTTATTGTTACGTAGAAGAAAATAAAATTAAGACGCGTGACAATAAAAGCTGCGTTTAATCCCTAGAATATAGGTAGGTTCTATCGTAGTTACACGCAAAATGTTATGTCGGATAAGAAGAATAGAAATTGCTATTGATGTATATATATATATATATATATATATATATATAACAGCATTCACGCACACAAATCAACACTAAATCAAACCGCTGTACACAGCCTAGCATCATATCCGAGGCAAATTTCCATCAGATGTATCTTCAATTGTACATAGCTTAAGTGCACGTGAACAAAACAATACTAAACAGATTCATTCACATTAAGTATGTAGGGACTATGTAACTTTATGTAGAGGTATTTTTACAATAATATGTTTATATGCTTGCTTCATTGGATAGTATCACGAACAGAAAAAAATTCACACAACGGTGCTGACAGACCCTAGCTACCCAGCTGTTTTTGCTCGACGGCATTAGCACGGACAAACTCAACAAAATAACATAAATAAAAAGAATAAACGCAGAACAACGGCTTCATAGCACAACGTCTACCGAAACGATTACACAGAAGAAGCGTAACTAATAATTACTGCTATTAGTTGGCATGATCATTGACAGTTGTAGTGCTCGCCCTCACCATTGTCCCTATCTAGACACTCGTATATAACATGAATATATTATTGATACGCAGATAAATATGCAGATCGTATTTGCGAATAAACAAACAAACAAAAGAACGGGTACACCGCTTCACTTACACACTGGGAAACTCCCGTAAAGTGGGGTAACGATACGAACAATAGAAAAAAAACTGTATTTTCTATCCTATGTACTCTACTACTTTCGACAGCGTGCATGCACGAGACGTCTCTCGAGGCGTCGAGTGTATGTTTTCGCTGCAACGATGTGAACAGCAGTTGTAGTTGTAGGTATGGACGAGGTTCACGAAAACATATGCGCTTAGGCGCGTTTTTTGCGTTGGAGTTGGGTCCTGTCACATAGGTCGCATCGAGGGGCTAATCATTAAAAGTTCGTAATAGCAATTACAATCAGAAGATAGGCAAAGCCGGCCTATCTAAGCAGGCTTAAGCGGGTTGTTGCTCATGCGTATATATGATCGTACTCGAATACATATGCGCGCAGTTTTTTTTCGCTGGTACCGCGACCACTTGCTTACGCAATGTATCGACGTGCCTGTGAAGAGCAGCACGCATTTCGTAGCGTACATGACAGGTCGCTTTTGAAGGTTGTCTACTACGATTGCTCCACCTGCTCTCACAGCTTACTGAGTACGGCTCAACACACAACCCCGTACAAGTTTTTTTTTTTGCTTAGTAATTTGGCCATAGCCACAGTTCTCTATTGCATGGGCAGCGGTCTAATAAAGCAGAAGAACAAAAATGGAATGCCTATTCTGAAGCATCTGACAACGTTTTCAGCACAATGAAATTGTGCCAGCCAACCAACCATACATGCTGAACCCTAATGAGAATAGCATTTCAAACTAGTTATTGGTAACAGACAAAAATAACTAAACAAACCTGCACAGAATATTGCTGAGGTACAGTTCCGTACCTCCACGCTAAAAGTCTTAACACTCTTCAGAGAGAGAGAGAGAGAGAGAGAGAGGTCCGATGGTAAAGGGACCAACATCTCAAGCAATCAAAAAATAAATTAACACAAGACACAAATCGTCAACTACCTTTTGTGTTGTTTTTGTACGACGCTGAACGCTTGTCGCATACACCGCTTGAGTTTGAGGACTTTTTCTGCAAGAGAAATGTGATGGTTTCCAATTAATATGCGCAAAATCAACAATGTGCTGGCCTGCTAATGATTGCTTAGCGTTAGTCATGCGCATGCCCAGAAAATTCAGTCATGCTCACTTAGAGTACCGTTCCATTTTAATCACACATAGGCTATTATAGAGCGTTTTGAAAATATGTCTATGTTTTATACATGCTGTTTATGCTCACGTGTGTGCACGCCCACACACACACACAACAACAACAACAACAACACAAGACTGATATGAAACAATAGCAAAGATAATGACAATAACAATAACAAAAAATATACACACTTTATATTACCGCTTTAATCACTTTTGGAAAAGCGTTAAATTCGATCGGTTTCTTTCCCAGTTACCACTTAAATTTGGCTCACGGTTTCCGCAATTGCCATTGGACGAATATATATATATATATATATATATATATATATCACGTGTCTTTGCCTATTACAGGTGTTCCCAAGCCTATGCGGACATGTTGAGATGACTAGTTTTTCCCTAACAGTTCTTAAGGCAGCATGCATGCTGAATCTCAGCGGTATGGTTTCTTATCTATTCTTAATAAGCATCGTTTAAAACAAATTTGATCAACAACAAGGATCGAACCGGCGATACCTCGGTAGATAGTACTAATAGTCATAACTAGCGCATTAGCCTTCTAGACCATGCCGCTGAGACAAACCTTCTGGACCCTCCCAGCAACAAAGGGACTCTCGCCGCTACCATATACGAGCTGACTTCCTCAATTGTCACAAGGTCAAAAATGGCATCTTCGTATGGACTGCAGAGTTTGCAGATGTGATGCTCTTTATTACACATTAGTTAGTTAGTAGTGCCTGCATGTCTGCTTTAGTAGTTATCTACCTCGATAGTTACAGTATCTATCTAACCCAGCTGTTATTCAGCTACCTACTGTCAATTCGCGTTAAAGTCCGCCTCACTTAGCTATTCTCCCATCGTATCTCGTGGTATATGTTGTCATCCATACCTCTGCTATTCGTTACTTCAGGTACTTTCCACTTTTCCTTGTTATTTGTATCACCTCTATGCCCGATTAGTGATTATGATCCAATCGATCCAACTCGATCACAGATGCGTCTAATTAGTACCAACTCTACCTTGCGATTAATTCTAGTTACTCTCCAACTCGATCAATTGTGAGTCTAGTTATTAGCACTTCTATCTATCTACGATTAGCTCTAGTCACTATCGAACTCGCTCAATGATATGAGCCTATGAGTTATCCGGCCGCCGCCTCGTATCTACGATTGGTGGTGTGTTGAGATTCAGCCAGCCAGCCAGCTATCTGTCTATCTATCTATCTATGTAGCAGTTCATTCTAGAAGGGCAGTTAGCGCCAGCCGAGTGCTGCTTTACCATGGATCGCCTGGTTAGGGGCGTATGGGTGGCCGTCGCTAATGATTCGGACGAACCTCGAACTGCCCAACGATGTGCCGGAGTCGGGACTGCCCACCTCGGGTGTCACGACGTCGAAGCTGTGCGGGTCTGTAGGCCGGTTTGTGTGCAGCGGGTCGCAGTGAAGCGACGCCCGATCAGCACTCATCGGGGAAGACTCACTGTCCTCGGCACAGTGAAAGCCAAAAAAAAACGTGGGCAGGCTAGAAAAGGGCAGCGTTTGTCCTGTCCAGTCCTCAGCGCCCTCAGTTTTCGACTACTAATACACTAACTACATCGTTCAATTGCGATGATGATGATGATGCCTTGATGGTCGTCGTCTCAGCAAGAAGATCGGCAGATCAGACTGTTCCGATCCGGCAACACGAAGGGTCACGCGGCCACACAAAGGGTCAACACCGAAATATCATGAATCTGATTCGATTGATCGTTGTTTCTGTTGTTGTTGTGGTTGTTGTTGCTGTTGTTGCTGTTGTTGTTATTGCTGTTGCTGCTGCTGTTGTTGCTGTTGCTGCTGCTGTGGTTGTTGTCATTCACACGCCGCTCAAGGCAGAAAATTCAGCACACAAACACTACGACACATCGAGACTAGCGGAAAACACAGCCGAACTTCGGCGACGACGCGCACAGCACTCGAACGAACGCTTCTGTCACACGAGAGAAAACACCTCGTCGTTGTCGACGAAGTTGTGGTCGATTGGGCAAATGTTTCAATACGTCCGCAACTGACGCGGACAGACGAAGAGAAAGCATGCTTGTCGTGGTTGTCGCACTTGGCGCGGCAGCATAATGAACTAGAAAAATGCTCGGAACTATCACGCCGCGCCTCTGATTGCATGACGCTGGCGTTCGAGAAAGGCTTGGTAGCACCGACCCAAGTAGTGCCGCCACGCAACTTCTCCACCATGTGTCGAAGCCACTGGTAACCATTCAGTCAGTGCGCAGGAGGAGGAGGAGGAGGGAGGCACTCGTTTTGCCCCGACGTTTATTCACTGATCAATATCCAGCAAGGGTTTCGGGCGGCTGGAATACCCTTCTTCACAAAGAGAAACTATAATCTCTCGCGTAGAGGGAAGCTACAGTCTGCCGCCTCGTGCTGAGGTGTTTAAGCAACACATTCAGAATTGAATCTTTGCGAACAATTCTTCTAACTCCAGTATGTCTGCACATTGTAGGCATGCGGAAGTTCCCATCCCACGGTTTCGATGTAATGCCAAAGTAATACCGAGCCTGGGGGGGTGGGGAGGAATCCGGGTTTAGTGGGTTTGCGAGTCTCACACTAGTCACGCAGGCTGCTAGTGGCGCATGTGCATCATGCATTACCGAAACCTCCCAGAACAAAAAAAAAAAAAAAAAAAAAAAAAAAGGCATGCGGAAGTACCAACCCTACAACGTCGAGCTGAATTTTGCTAGACAGTGCAACGGAACTGTGTCAAGTGAGCACTACTACATAGCCAATAAGGAGACACACAGGAGTCAAACACAGGTGGTCTCTATATGTACTCCAGCTATTTACGTACAGAAATACGAGACCGTATTTCTGTTACGTAAATAGCTGGAGTTTGGCAAATTGCGTTTGATACGTTTAGTGTTATCACGGTGTGTGGCCGTCGAATCTTGCGACGCAGTTTCGAAACTCGGCATGATAATGAAACATGGAAATAAAAGAGATGCTGTAGGATCGTATTGCAACTAGCTGCTGTTTTGTTTTATCAATGCACTCTCATAACGTACAATCTTCTAATTAGTGCAAGGAGACCGACGCCGTAAGGTCTTTGATCCATACATTGTTAAGACACGAACAAGTCCTCTATAACGTTTAGAGAAGCGTAACCAGATGGCAACCAGAGAGCATTCACTAAGCAAACATATATCATACGCCGTACATTACCAAAATGCCTCTACTAAAGAGGTTCTAGACATTTGGCCGCTTGTCCGCACCGCATTGTCGGAATGAATCGGATAAGCCATTCCAGATGTAAAGGTTTTTTCTTAATTTATTCATGTAAATTTAGGAGGTATCGGACATGCTATTACACATACGTTACAAGCAGCTAGCGTGACTAGGACTCACAAACCCACTAAAACCGTATTTCTCCCCCACCCCCCCCAGACTCGTTATTGCTTTGGCATTACTTCTAAATTGTCGTAATGCTATTAATGCATGCTACATTCCTATACCGATTGTACAGAGAACAGCATATGCTGTAAGTGCAGAAACACATTTTTGGTCGAGATGTTCTATGTGAGACGATCGCCCTGCCACGCTACACCCCATCTAACAATACGCATACATACTGCATTGCAAGCAGGTGTGCCACATAATGAAAAAACTGCTTTTGCCATAATAAAACAATGTGCGAGTTACTGTAGGTATAACCTCATAAGTTACCTTTGTTTCACTGGTAAATAATTGTCCGAGGTTTAAAAATAAACATTATTTTTACAAAGCGTGGGTGTGTACTTCATTTTTAGAATGACATAGTCGCTATGCACGAGGCAGTTGCATTGTGTGTCTGTGTTACACTGCTGTCTTCCTCTTTTAGATATTATTTCTTAGGCGTTGAAGCACCTGTTTTGAGAGGTCGCGGATAGTAGTATCTGATGAGAGCTCCTGTATGCTAGACACTAGCTTTCACACGATTCAGGTACAGTTAAATTTTACAGGACACACACTATTAGCCACACTACATAAGCGCTTCGGGATCTGTACTAACGAGACACTGTTAGTGTTGCTGTTGCTTGGGTTTGCGCGACCAAAACCTGTCAATTATTTTAAAGGCGAACCAGCTATCAAGAAAGACGCAGAGATATGCGTATGCTTTTATGCTCGAATTAATTGACGCATGGGCAACGCGGTAGGATAACTAATTCAATCAAATAAGTAGAACTCTCAAGGTTTTGGTGTTTGTAACTGGTCAGTAATGGGAAGCTTGCTGTTAGTGACAGTACAACTCACTAAAATAACGGCTGCAGCCTTTAATTGAATGAAGAAGCAAAAAAAATGCTCTCACAACACATCCCACATGTGCTGCTAGATCAGGTGGAAGGTCTTCTACCATACGTTGCCAGTGTCCTTCTAATTAAAAAAACGCGTGTCCTCCTTGCCCGAACAGGCACGGGACCCTTTTAGCCACAGCAATTAACAACCATCAGCGATTTAGAAAAAGCGGTGCTGGTAACGGCACACGCAGCAGTAATGGTTGTCGTTTTTATAGCCTATAGGCAACTGTAGTCAGTTGGCTTGGGGGGTTTCGCGTAAACGAGGGGGTCCCCACCCCCTCGTTTACGCGGGGGGTTATGCAGAACACGGAGGAAATGGCATTTAAACGGGGTGCTTTCGGCGGGGACGTTGCCATTGGTAATTTGGAAGCACGTCGCCGTTGGAAAGTGCC
This sequence comes from Dermanyssus gallinae, assembly GCA_003439945.1. Lineage (NCBI taxonomy): Eukaryota > Metazoa > Arthropoda > Arachnida > Mesostigmata > Dermanyssidae > Dermanyssus > Dermanyssus gallinae. The sequence goes on from QVRM01001620.1 coordinate 28,008, forward strand.
CTATGGAAGTGACGAAGCCGACAGGTCTCAAACTTATGGTAGGTCGGTTTAGGGCAATGCATCGAACAATGTACGGAGGCGCATCGACCTTCATGCATCGGCACGTGGTTGTATGAGCTGTTTCCTGTGTTCAACGATATAGATCGTTCGTGATTTTGTTCCTGCAGCGAGTGCGTCGTGGCCGTCATAGTTTCGTCGGAGACTACCGGCTGGCTGGCTCGCTACCCGACCACGACTACCAGCACGAAACAAGTCGACAAGGAAGTTTGCGTCAGAATGCGGCTTTACTTTTGATTTTATTTTAAACACCTTACATTTTTTGTACGCTCTGACAACTACATTTTAGACGCTTGTGATGGGCTAAGTTGCCGGTGGCACGATATCGCCTAAATGCATCTATCGTCATCGCGTTCTCGTACTGAAATTATATCGGCTTTCTCCAGCATAGGCATGTAGCAGCAGGGCAATGACAAACGCGTCCAACTAGTTTAACCAGCACGGCCGGGACTCGAACTAGCGATGTTTTGCTTACCGTGGTTGCCATGGCCCGTCGCCCCGTTTCGAACGGTGCGTTAGCCGCCTAAGCCACCGCCACTACAAAAAAAACAAAATTCAACTAAAGATGACTATAGCTGAGTGTTCTTCTTGGTGGTCAGGCTCAGACCGCGTGGCAATGGCAAACCAGCCGCTCGATGTCGTCGTCGTCATTGTTGACGTCGTCTTCGTCAGACGTTACATCGCCCATCTACGCCGCTATGATCAAATGCATCTACTTAACGCAGCAGAAGAGAGACCACTATACAACAATACTAATTAAAGTTTTTGCAGCTCACGGATTCCGTCACGTTCTGTGCAATGTGGAGGATTTTCATAAAGCACACAGGTTAAATGTCAATGCAAACAATGCTGGAGCAAATGTGATCGTTACTGCGCCGAAGTATGCTTGGCGGTTTCTAGGTCTATAGCAGCAGAACTAGCAAAACGCTAGATTGTTGGTGTCTTGAAACATTTTGATGTAACATAAACACATTTACCCAGTTTGGGTGTTAATAAAACAATCGAATACTGACCATAGTCGACAACACCGTATGTGTTGTGATTCATATGGGCGCTAATCTCTGTTCCGTTGACGACGGCAACAAGAAACAACGAAAACAACAGCAGCAGCAGCTGTAAATGGCATTGTTAACGAAAAAAGTAAAACATTAAGTAAAAGAGATCAATATAGACTTGCGCAGCATTGATAGATGGAGGGTTAGAGGCGCAGGTAGGAAACAGCGTAGTAAAATAGAGTCAATGTTAACCAGGCAAGAGTGTAGTGTATTCGACGACGATACAGTTCTGAACGTAACTAGAACCGCTTACTTTTCTGCTGCACAAAATTATACATATTAGGTAAGTCAACAAGTTCGTCGGCTTTCTGGGACAATATTTTTGAAATTCCCGCGCTTTGCAGCAGGGCCGCCTGAGAGTGCGGCTGGGTGTTTATATTCAGGAGCAGACTCGTGGCGGCGCGACGGTATACCGGTTCAAACTTTACCGTTTCGTTTGCGGAATTGGCAGCTGTTTGCAATGGAGGACAAAAATACGCATTTTCGACACATTATGTTGTTCTCCTACCGTGAATGCATAAGTGCAGCGCAAACAACCCGGAGGATATGTGCAGTCTACGGCGAAAACGCAGTAGACAAATCCACAGTCGAAAACGCAGTAGACAAATCCACAGTCGATTCGCCCGTTTCAAAGCTGGAAACTTCAATCTCGAAGATAAACCGAGGTCAGGACGACCCAATGTTGTGGAGACCGACGAAGTCATAAGCCTGGTTACTTCGAATTTAGGTTTGACCATAAAATAAATTGAAGATGTAACGGGAGTCTCCCACGGAACCGTTTGGAATCGCCTCCATGATGCAGGTTTCTCGTGCAAGCGGAATATCTGGCTACCACACGACCTCAATGATAGGCAGCTTGAAGGGCGAGTCGATACCTGTCACGCACTCCTCCGGAAGAACTCGAATGAGCCATTTCTGAGGAGATTGATAACCGGCGATGAAAAATTGATACTCCACAGAAACGTAACACAGAAAAGAAGTTGGGTCCCCAGAGGTTCTCATGCCGCAGCTATCCCTAAACCCGAAATTCATCAGAAGAAGGTTATGCTGTGCTGTTGGTGGGACTGTAAGGGCGTCGTGTATTTTGAGCGGCTTCCAATGGGTCAGACGATCAACTCCGTCGTCTACTGCAGACAACTCAAAGATTTGAAGGCTGAAGCGCCCGGAATTGTCAAACAGGTGGGGCGTCACCTTTCAACATGATAAGGCGACACCACACAAAAGTTTGGCCACCCGGCAAAAATTGGCGGAGTTTGACAGGGATGTGCTGCCGCACCCAGCTTATAGTCCCGACCTCGCACCATCTGATTATCACTTGTTCAGGTCTCTCCAGAACTCCCTTGATGGCACAACATTTGAATTTTTGGAGGCTATAAAAAATCACCTCACTCAGTATTTCGACGAGAAGGACAAGACGTTCTGGGAGAACGGAATAATGGATCTACCGAGGCGATGGGCGAAGATTATCGAACAAAACGGTCAATATATCATTGAATAAAAATACTGTTGTCTGCAGAAATAAGGCTCTTTAAAATCGGGTAAAAAAGTCGACAAACTTTTTGACTTACCTAATAGTTACGGCATTATAATGCCGTCCTTCACTGGCCATGTCAGGTGGAATTCGAACGTTATATTATTTGTATAACAAAATATACTACTATTGTTTTGTAGTTATAGTATCGTAAATAAATATAAATTATTAAAAATATATATATAAATTAATTGAAAATATTTTTTTATCATCTAGAGTAATTTGACAATGGCGAGTATCGGACAATATATATACTTCTTACAGAAATCATCTCAGTGTAACCAAGTAGCTTTTACTTAAATGGGTTGCTAAAGCATTACGTGATAAAGTAATTTGCAGACAAAAGAGACAAAATCATTTGTTTTTTCGAGTCAACATACGACTTAAATCCGGAGGTTTTTAATAATACATGCAGCTGAAGAACGATATCGCTCGCTTCTCTTCGCTGGGATAAAAAAAACAAATCTGGAGGGCAATTAGGAACCAGTAAACTAAACTACTGTATGTTTTCCTGGAGAATTAATTGCAGTCCTTTCTGAAACAAACAAGACCACCCCTACGATGCGCCCCACGAGCTCAATCAAAGCTAAACAGAACAGATGAAACAAAAGAGACAGTCGGTATCAATCTTTTTGCGGCGGACAGCAATAGCAAATGCAAAGTCTTTTTGGGGGCCCGTCTGCTGCGTAGCTTCAAGCACCCCCGGCGCAGTGGGAAAACCTGTCTGGTGGCCTTGTGGCACTTCATTTTTTGGTGCCAGTGCCAGCCATAGGATATAGCTCAGCGTGTTTCTTTCCGTCGACACCATTTGGCCATCGTGTATTACTACCCTCGCTTGCAGTTCGTCGCAAAGTACCATAATTGCTTCTCAGTGTCCCTGTCTGTCTGTCCGTCAGTCTGAACGTCCGCCCGTTCGCCCTACGTTCGTTGCCCTACGCGTGAGACGCGTTTTCTTAGAGCTGCAGCTCAATTGTATCACTCATACGATTCCAGCCAAGGATTGGAGCCAAGAAGAATCTGACAGCGCCGCTGCCACGGCTCCGTTAACGCGCGCTGAACGGCAGCGGCGGCGGCGACGACGACGGCGGATATCGCGCCTTGGCTTTTTATTGGTTGCCCCTGTCTTCGTTGAATGTTATCGGTGTAATTTTTCGGTCCGCTGAGCTGTCTTGTCGGCGTTCGTCGTCGTCGTCGTCCATCATACAACATGCATGCGTACGGCGTACAGCCGGCGTTGTGCGCTCGCACCGACAAACGTACGTATACTACCTACTACTACTACTACTACTACTACTTATTTGTATGTGTGTGTGTAGCAAGCTAATTAAGGTCGACAATCTAAAGGAGCACGAGGCGCGGCCGCCCGGCCAAGCCTGGACGAGCGACGAGCGACGACTGGCGAAGACTACGCGCCACGACACTGATGATAATGCGAGCCGCCACCGCCATGATGACAACACGCGCGGGCAACGTCTTCTCCGTCGTATCCGTTATCAAATCAGAAGCGAGCGACGGAAGACAAGCCAAAATTCAATGTCACCGCAGCCGCCCGGCTCATGGCCGGCTGCCCGGCCGGGCGAGCCCGTGGCCATGAGTCGGGCCGCCCATGTCGGTGAACTCGCCAGAGAAACAGAGAGTGGCTCTTCGTTCCCGCGAGACCAAACCTGCGGTTCCCACAACAGAGGGACGGGCGAGAGAGAAAGAAAGAAAGTCTGTTGTGCACTGCTGCATCCGCTATCGTAGTTCGCCACCTCCATCGGAGACCCTACCTCAGAAGGCCCGTACCCTCGCGCCTACCGCCTAGAAGGAGAATGCTGAAGAAGCGGAAAAACATGCAGTTGGTGGAGGAACAGGAGGAGAACAACAGACTGACTGACGAGATGATTTAAAGCCAAACAACCTACCCGCGCTTCGAAATAGGGAGATGTCGATAAAGCCAAAGAGAGACATATGCACAATGTCTAAAGAAGAACAGAGATCGCGAACTTATACAGGCCAATGTTCACTTGACAGGTAGAGGTGGCTAATCGTCCTTTCAACGTTGAGTCAGATGGTTAATTAAACCTCTCCGCTTAGAGGTCGGGCATCCAGCCGTGGCGGTCAGTACTGGCAACACCTGAAAAGTGAGATTCCCGCTAGAGTTGCTAAAGAATATATATATATATATATATATATATATATATATATATAGTATTCGGAGAATATTATTCTCTGGATTAACATCTTAAAGTTGAAATATCGGTTCCCAGACTCTGATTAATATATATATATATATATATATATATATATATATATATATATATATATTTGTGCAAGTCCGCCAATATGCAGCTCCCGGTCGGAACTTATCAGTGGGTGTTCGCGATTTTCGCTCTAGCTATAGTCGGCCCCGCAAGGCATACATCTTGCAGCGATTCAGTCTTCTCGCGGGCCGCAGCTTGATCTCCTTTTCGTCCATAAGTAAAGCCATACTTTGAAGTCTGATAATTGTCTCGTTCTTGAATAACACAATTTAAGACGTCGCCGGACTGTCGACGCTCTAACCCGAGCTAGTTGCAGACGTAGCCTCAACTAAAGAAGAAAATTACTCAAAGGCCACTAGAAGCTAAATCAAAACGTGTAAAGCCTGACGCTTTTCACTGTTTTTTTTTAAGGTAACCTTTTACCAGCTGATGACAGCGCAGTCCAGTAGCCACAGAGCTTAAAAGTAGTAGGTGCTGCAACACTCGCAACAGGACCCTGGACCTGGGCAGGGATACACAAAAACGTCGTTTAGCTCAGGTTGACCTCAAGCGGTAGCGACCTGCGAGAGCCTTCCGCTTAACAGAAGCACCGGCCAACCGCGGCACAGTACCGACAGATTTAAAAAGCACCTTTGAACCGATGCCAAAAGTATCAGAGACACTTACCACTAACAACGAAGAGGTCTACAATAAAGTCAGAACTGTCCCGTCGGGCTCCAGTGCACGGGGCTGGCACCACAGTTTTGCACGGCTGCGATCTCTCCGCGACCCTCTGTAAATCCAAGAAAACTTACCGACTAGCTTCCTAAACGAAGCAACCTGGCATTTGACATGATTAAGGCCAGAAAGGCACTACAAAGTATTCGCTCGTTTATTTTTCGTGGTTGCTGAGGCGTTATCATGAAACCATATAGATGCTTCCGCCCAACATCCATCTTGATCCTACGGAGGACCGCAGCAATAGACACTTGCAGGTCTGGACGTGTAGTACCCGAATGACGGCATGATCGCCAAGGATGCCACGAATGTCGGACAGGACAACAAAGAGGGCAACCTCACGCTTAACGCTAACAAATGCGAAGCAAAAGGATTGTTGACCTTCAAGGGTGCCGAGTCGTAAGGAAAACGAAATGGCACTCCTAGGATTCCCGTCGATCCGGAGGCCACGCGACCCGACCTAATAGCCAAACTACTCGAACTTCGCGCGAGAATAAAAAGGCTCCGCCTAATCAACGCATTCATTGCATCTACCACCTTCTCAAACCCTGGCATTAAACCGCAAGGATCCGTCTGTATCTCCGCTGAAGAGAGCTATAAGAAAATCATTAAAAAGATAGACGACGAGCTATGGACGAGCCTTATGAAGTATCTAAACCTGAAACTAACGGACGTCAGTTGGACCTAAGTAACCCTTGCCCTGGTACACGGTGGACCTGGCTATCGGTGGGTACCTAGCCTCGCTGAGCGGCACTCAAGGAAATTATCTGCTACCTCAGTTCATCGAAGGTACTTACGGCAGCCAAGAGTGTTTAGCAGCAGGAATACTCACCACTTATGACATGGCCAGATAACATGCGGGAATCAAAAAGGAGCTAGCAAATGGCTCCAAGCAATCCTGTCGTTCCATAGGCCTCCTTTTGACCAGGAAGGTCTTCGTGGACAGTCCTGGAGAAAGTTTCCAAGAGACCAGAAATCGTCACGGGCAAAGGGCGCGCATCGGACTTTCTACTGCAGCGCCTCTCACTAAACAGTGCAAATAGGTAACGCCGTTTCTATCAAGGCGTCGAAGAGCTTCCACACACACTATGAAACATCAAATTAATATTATTAGAATTAAATATGCGCTCTCTATTAGAACAAGGTAAGGTTCTTTTCATGTAATTTCAATTTTTTAATTTTCAATTTCAATTTCAAACGTGGTTTATTCACGGAACTGCATTTCACAACGCTTAAGTTCTCGGTAAATAAAAATGATTGAAAAAAGATGAATCAAACAACAAAGCAGATAATTACTCTCGACAAAATCCAAGGAGTGCTTTGTATAAGCACTTTACACACAATGGTATTATTGTGGTTAATGATTTACACAAGAACTTCAAAGCAGCAATTTGCGTTTGTTAGAACGCCGAACGCCACATGAGGCAACAAACTTGCAAATATAACACACAAACGAAGTAGTCCACTAGTACAGCATCAACACAACTTACAACAGCTATGTCTAAAAACATGTGGATAAATACAATCAAAAACTGAGTGTGTCCTCGTATACAAAGCACAACATTTGTAATACCAACTATACCTAGATCACACGCCTGGTTCCGACTGTGAAATTAACAGCCACTGCTTTAACTCGCGAGAGAAGAGGTGTTTCGTGGTGAGGCATCTTATGCGTTTAGGAATGCGGGTCCAGGTTTCAGGAAGGCGGTACGCAAGTGCGTGTTGACTAGACTTCAAGGATACAGAGGGCACTGCAAAAGTTGTTGCGCGCCTACCTGATGTTAGACTCATGGTAGGAACTAGTGCAAATGCGATCTCCATAGGCACCATACCACGCGAAATTTTGTACGCTAACATTGAAACCCGCAGCGAGTAAATGCTTTCTATCGTGGGTAGGTTAAAACGAATGAGCAAGTCACGGACCGAATCCCTTCGCCTTCTAGCAAAAATGGCTCTAATTGCATCATTCTGTATCACTTGTGCTCTTCGGAGAATTCCGAAGTCGTAGCCACCTCCCCAGAGAAGGATTCCATCGCATAGAACTAGAAAAAACACGGTCTTGTTTTGCCGTCGTACCCACAGAAGTAAGCCCTCTGTGGGTACCCCAATCAATTTCATTTTACACAGCGTAGATATTACAGCATAGCACTTTGGCGCAATGTAATCCAGATGGGGATGCCACCTTATGTTTTCCTGGAGAACAAGCCCCAGGCACCTAGCGGTCTGCGAGAGCTTAATGTTCCGTGTCTTTAAAATCTGGTTGTCAGATAATTCTAGAAGCCTCGGCGATGCACGAAAAACAATGAAATTGGTTTTGCTAGCATTGACGACTAGTCCAAAAATGCTAAAAATGCTAATTATATTATCAACATTCAAAAGCGACTGCTGCAGGTCCATATCAAAGTTCCGATGATTCACTCCGAACAGTAGCGTAGTGTCATCAGCAAACGCTATAGCTGAGCCAAGGTTTAGCCTCTGAATCCTTAATAGAATAAAATTCAGTAGAATAAGAAACATAAAAGGTCCGAGAACCGAACCTTGAGGGGTACCGATATCGACCTGCTGCCATGAGGACTCTATTTGACCAGCTCTTACCACCTGTCTCCGTCCTGAGAGATAGGACCTAAACCAGGCAACCGCCGGCGCAGAGCAACCCAGCTGAGCGAGCATTTGAAAAAGAAGGGAATGATCAAGGCAATTGAAAGCCGCTGACACGTCGAGAAAGATTGCGTTACAAAACTTATGTAGCTCAACCGAGTCGGACAGTTGCTGCCATAAGTAGGCCAACGCGAGATTAGTCGACCTACCCCTGCGAAAGCCGAACTGGTTTGGGGAAAGGAAATTTATCGTCTCTAAATATTCATTTAGCCTTACCAGCACCAGTTTCTCAATGACGTTTGAGATATAATCCACGACCGAGATCGGCCTATAGTTGGCTGCGCGGTTTCGCTCACCCTTTTTCTTAAATAGAGGAAACACCGCCGTATCATTCAAACGTGATTGAAAGCTGGCAGACTCAAACGAACGATTTATAATGACAGTCAGCGGACCTGCGATCGATGGAGCTGCTAACTTCAATAATTTTGCAGGTACACCGATGACACCTCGACTCCAGCTTGCTTTAAGACGGAGAAGGATACCATGAGCCTCAGGAATAGAGACAGCAGAGAGTGAGAATACATTGTAATTTTTTTCCCATACCTCGTCAAGCAGAGTGGCCATATCTCTGTTCTTTTCGAGGTGAGCGACCGTGGTATTACCTAGCGTGACGGTTTAGCTCGTCTGCAATTTTTACTGGATCATCTAATGTTTCATCCTCGGTAACTAGTAACGTGGACGGTAATTCCACTGGATCATGTCGCCTACAGAGTCCATTGATGAATTTCCAGAGTTTAGAGGAATCATCACGCAAGAAAGCAAAGCGATTTCGGTAAAATGCTGTCCTCGCAGCGCGAATTGCATTGAGGTAGCGGCGACGACTGTTCAAATAGGAAGCTTCGAATCTACCGAATTTATCTTGCGATGTCTGCGGTACATGTTATTAACTCTACGGCGCAGCCGCCGTAAACCTGAAGAAAAGGAAAATTGACCCACCTTGGACGAACTATTTGGAGCAGAAACGTCTAACAGATCAAAGGTTTTTTTCGTATATATTAAGCAGGATTCTACTGAAAGCGTTAAATGCCGAATTTACGTATACTGCATCATAAACTGCTAACCACGAGACATCTTGCAACCGATAGAGGAACGAATCAATCTTAGCCCTGTTGTGACTTCGGCTTAGGGTTGGGGCCAGCTCGGCCAACGGTTTGGCAGCCACCGAGTTGTCAGACAAGGATATTAAAACCGGGTAGTGATCAGAGAAAAGCAGAGTACCTAGAACCGCCGGCTGAACAGTAGTAAATCTTGAGCAATTAGAAATAGCAATATGGTCTATGCACGTACCAGATGCAGGTCTGGTTATGCGTTCCACGACCAGGGAGAAGTCTCTAGCGGAAAATAATGAAGTATATTCGCTAGGCTGCGGGACCGAAAGGAGGTTGACATTAGCATCGCCCATGACAATGACAGGGGTAGAGGTGCAAGTTGGCAACATATCGTCTAGGGTATTCAGAAGCGTGTCTTTACAAGATACATGGTTAGAATAAAACCCCACAATAAAACATTCAGGACCGTCCTGTTTCTTTAAATGCAGACGTACCGCCTGAACATTGCCGTCAGGACTACAAACACAACGCGATGATAAGATATTGCAGGTAGAGCGCACATAGATGCCGACACCACCACCTGATCTCTCCAAGCCTCTACCCGACGCAACTAATTTGAAACCACCATTATAGAGTGAGACGCCAGATGACCGGATTTTTTATCCCTCCAGTCCCCCCGCGTTTAGGTGGATAAAAGCTAAGCTACAGGGTCCAAGTCTAACGTTATCCAAAAGCTGGCATGCCTTTACATTTGATTAATATAATTTATACAATGCATTAGTAAAAATAGATGGTTGTGAGAACATCAAGATGACTAAAATCAGTAATAAAAATCTTAAGATAGCATCGAGAGAGTTGACAACAACGGTGAGAGAACCTCAATCAGCTTTTTTAGACGTATTGCAGCTTTCGGGGATACAATACTTAAAACCTTCGTGATGTGCCTTAAGGATGAGATTATGTTGGAGTTACGTCCCTTTAGTTTACTAGTGGCAGAGGTGCGCGATGACTTCCATGGACGGGGCTTGCGAAGAGTATTTGTAGCCAATTTTTCCACGGTGCGGATCTGCTTCTTAGGGAGTGATGTTGATCGCGGTAGATTTACACGAATCTCGGGCTATTATTTGGGATCTGAGTAGGCTTGGTAGATGAGTGGTTCAGCGAGACTGCCATTAAAAAGACGAGTGTATAGGTGTTAAAAAGTTCAATGAAAACATGTCTTCAGCACATAACATTATAAAATTATTTTGTCTTAAATGGATGCTGGTGTATTATACATACACTCCTTTCTGTAAAAACAAACATGTCATTTTCTGTCTGCCGTATTTGACACTAGCCGATGCACCGTGAACAATCGATAAAACCAATTTACCTAATTTCACAGTAATTGAAACATTGTAGTATGTAATGCTCGCATCCTAAGCGTCCTTAACCACGACAACTTTGCTGTGACAGGTACAATTATTATCTAAGGTTACCATCTTTAGGGGAATGCAACTATGTCTCTGAGAAAACGTTTAATTAACAGCGCCACATATTGGCACAGGAACATAAACGCCTGCTACGTAAGGGTTTACAATGGTGGATGGCCCCAGCCCTGTGTGGCACGAAGGACTAAGAATCAACCCCGAAGGAGTATATTAGTGTTTTGTTTCGCTTTGATACAGCGCCCGGACGGACACCGGCCTTAGATGTGTACTCGGCGCTAAAAAGATTTTAAGTACAGCCCAGCAAGTCTCGGCGTGCACAGTCATAAAAGCCTCTCGTACCGTGATCTTTAAACTGTTTACATTTTCTGCTAATGTTGCCCACTAACACGTTCACTTGCCCTGGCCACCGACTCACGGACAAAATCATTGAACACAACAAACCTAATTCGCGCAGTGCACGTTGGTATGGACGCGATGCCCCCTTGCCCTCAATTTTTCCTTAAATCGCTTCTATTCTCTGAATAGCCACTAATTCGAAACGCTGACCCACTCAAATACAACAACATGTGTCGCTAAAACCGAGAACATAGTGTCAAAGTATGTGGTATAATCAGACATGGGAAAAGCTCCTAATAGATATTTCCATAGAGACATTCGAATAGAATTGTAGCATAGCAGGAAAACCTTGATAACTGCTGCACATGGCACGTGACCCTGCATATAACGCGGTATCGTTTTTAATGAACGACAGCCTTCTTCTTGATTATAATCGCGCTACCCAGGACCACCGCACAACATGTACGATCGGCCTAGGTAGATAGAGAAGGGAGGCGAATGAGACCGCTTTGAATAAAACCTATAAAACGAAGCCATTATCAATAGTGAAAGGAGTTTCCTCGCCTATGTCGGCTAAAGAGGTGCTCAGGAAAACTAGCATAAACGCGTTCCCTGCAGGTTTCAATAAAGTACGCCCGGTCGATTTTTTCTTTCTCAAATGGGGTAGGTACATCGCTCATGACCTTAAAGTGTGCGTACGAAAGCTGCTCAAAAAGTTCCAGGACTTTTCAGTTGGGTGACAAATTATTCAAGTTTGTCTGTACTAGTGAAAAACTATTTATTTTCAACAAAACGTCTAAGTGAGCGGATATAACTATATGTTTATTTACTGCAGCATTTTCACGAAGAAAGACCGATAAACTTCTTTGAAAAAGTGAATCGAGCGAGTAAAAATTCTTTATCAAATTTTGCATTATGGTCTCCGCACATTCATATTGTCGAAACCATATGGAAATTTTTCGATAATCAGGCTAACAAAAATATTTAGAACTTATAAAGGTCCTTGCGAGCAAGGAAATATTACCCCTTGCTTTGGTCAGTCGTCAACACTTACTCGACCCGCCACTCTAAAACAGGTGTTTATGTTTTCTGAGAGTTCGTTTCATTAGAAGGCGGGCCTGAGCTATACAAATATTGCATAAAGGAATCCAGAAACGTTCCATTTGCACGTGTTGATACGTCGAGATAGCTAGAAAGCTGCTGGTAAAACTATTTAAGAATAATCTGGTAACTCTAATTAAAAAGAGGCGTGCTAAGGGCGCATTCGTCTTTACTGAGAGGCCACTAGGCTATAGTTTCGAATGGTGTAGCTTGGGCATACCAGTTTAAGCAAGCCTCGCCTTTTAAAACAGAGAGGATGTCGCAGGCTACGCACACGAGTAGTTACGTCAGGTCCGGCGGCGTATTATACGCTATATGTCTTTCCAACAGGAAATGGTCATTAGCATGCATAATGATATGGGCGCAAAAGCACTACTGCGCTGGCTTCAGAAGAGTGACAATAAGGTTGGTATCGTAGAGCATCACGGCAAACTACGGCCGCCCTTGATGAGACTCTACCGCTGCAAATTTATGCTGACCGGTGTAGTCTGCGGGATCGACTAATACGCACGCTGCAACTAGCCCGAGGGGCGTCCTAACCGCAGGGTAGACTCAGTCAGTTGCGTTGTAGGCTGCCGTAGTACGACCGTGAGTGTATGGCCCTGACGCTATCTCTATAGAGGGTACGAAGCTACAACGTGTAGTATCTATACCTAATATTTGCATTGATGTCTGACGTACCCCCACAGTGACCATTTACCACATCAATATGATAATAATACGTCTTAATGATAGGCCACAACCTTTCGACAGGAGACTCGAGAGCATCCGGATTCTTGCATCAGAGACTGTCGCTCGACATTCAGAAAGCGAGGAAATGCTGCATCTGTTTGGGGCATATTGCTAAACTAAGCTAATCCTGCTGTATATGCACTTATACATTAGCTGGCACTAACCGACGTTTCTCATACTGATGTTTGGTGCAAATGAGGACGCAACCTCTACGGCGGCACTCATCGCTAGGACTGTGGAATCCAGTTTGGCGACACAGTGTGTAAGTTAGAACCTGTGGCCGGAAAAGCAGGATAGAATGTGGCGCTGCGCTACTCCTTCGCTAAGCTGTATGGACCACCTTTGCTATTTAAATGTTCACGGAGTGGCCTCTATGATTGGCTACGAATATATTTTTACCAGCAGCCAGTTCTGCTTTTTATAAGAAAATAAGACCTACCAGAATCCAGTCTGATTCCGTGCGTATCCGTATCATGCAATAGAACGACGCTATTTTACGCACGATAACACTCGCCTAATGGCCCAACAAATCTAGTGCTGATTTTTCATATAGAGGTTACACCACACGCTAGACTGGGAAATTGTATCTCCCTGAAACCAGCGCCTACATCACAACACAACTAAACTGATAGATTACCCTTTTCTTTGTTTTTGTTGTAGAATGTTTCGGGAATGCATGATGCACGCACTAGCAGCCTGCGTGACTAGTGTGAGACTCGCAAACCCACTAAACCCTGATTCCTACCCACTCCCCCAGGCTCGGTATTACTTTGGCATTACTTCGAAGCCGTGGGAGGGGCGTCTCTGCCGTTCTCCTTCAATCAGCTCTATCCCTGACTATCATTCCGCATGTCTACCTGCGGTTGGATAGGGGTATGTCATTTTGTAATTCGTCCTGTGAGGGGAGCGTCAAGACCACGAGGGCCCGGCTGCTCCCCACCCCTCCCCTCTTCTTCGGCTCCTCGTCTTGACCACTCTCCCAAGAAACCCGCTCAAACCTCTCCCGCCTGGCCGTTTCCTCGGCTGTCTTGAGTGTCAAAACGGCGTCGAACAAGTTCGTCGCCTCCCTCCATGCCTCCGTCGAAGTGCCGCCTTACTAATTTGATTCAATTATTTCATTCATTGATTAAGGCAGGCCACACTTGCTCCGACTAGTTCTTACGGAGAGTCTTAAGTTAAAGAGTATAGGCGTATTCAACCCTACCACGTCCACTTTGAGATTAAAATCATTAATTTAGCCACCGGTATCCAGTCCACCAATCAGTTGCAATCTTGGGTGGTCTATCTTTGCATGCGCTGTGACGCCGATTTCAGAGGCCGAACTAGAACTGTAAGGCTTGTCGCTATTCGCATAATGTATTTAAAGTATGCAGCTAACTTGCTGCAAAACACTATAGACCATGTCACTCATTGGCGCACACCATCGCCTGTACGTAGTCAGCATCTTTTTGCTTTCTCGCTGGGTCATAATCAATTTAATCGACGAATGCTGTCTCACCAAAAAGCTAATTCTAATAAACAATTCACTGTTCTAAGAGCTAAGCTCGGCTTCTGATAGTGAAACGAGGCGGTCTCTGGTATGACTGGAGTGAAAGTTGCTTCACCACTCTTTTTGTAAACTGGCTGCAAGCAATTGTTTCGCCATTCTTTTTGTATTTAACCACTGCGCAGGCATGAGTTGTACATAATAGTAATAGCGCGGTTAGTAGCGGGCATAGAATATTTATATTTGTTTTAATCTGTTCACACACATAAAGAGTGTTTATCTATTATTATTTATATACATATATTTATATGCATATATATACATATATATATATATATATATATATATATATATATATATATATATATATATATATATTATTTATCAACAAACGTTGGCCAATTATGAGCCCCAGACGGGTGAACAACAGAAATAAAAGCCTAGATAATAAATTGCTTTATACAGGCAAATATACACATTTGCGTCCTGGGGACGATGAAACAACGGAATAGCATGCTCACAAGTACAGAGAGTAAACATTACCCATCTCAAAATGTGCAGAAAATGTAATATCCGTTTTTATTCATACATCAAGATCTTGCGCAATATTTTCGGTGGACAATGCTGCCTCGTCGAGCTCATCGTTCAGATCGAAAGAACCATATTTCAAAACAAGACATTTTGGAACAAATAACTCGTCCAATGTCATTGCACCAGCGACAGATACTGTCAACAGCGGACTGTAGCGCAGTGTAGTTGCGCTGAAAGAGATTCCAATGTTGTGTATACATTTAGGTCGTCAGCGCACACAACGCATTTAACACGTAACGGAATGTACGATTTAATGTCAAAAACTAGTATAAAATGTGTACAGCAGAGGAGAGACGCAGCTTCCGTATGGGACGCCAGACAGAGCCAGTCATGGCTCACTAAGAACTTTCTCGCCTTTCACTTAGAACGAAGCATGTGTCTATTGTGCAGAAAAGCGGCAAGTCACTTACGAGTTCATATACGGGTCGGTTAACTTATTCTACGTTATCTCGTTAGCATTGTAGCAGTCTCAAAAGAAAGACACCTTCCAGTCGATTTGATTAACGCCATTATGTCACGATGTTCATTCGTTTGAAAGTTGAACCCGCACAGCAGTTAAACGGCTGTCGGAACGAGATGAGCTTGTGACCAGAGCTGGCAATCGGGTAACGGATGTCAATGTTGCCAGTGGTGTTAGGATGAGTGGTCAGCAAAAGATCGAGGGTGGAGTGATGCGTGGGCATCGATAAGCTGGATTAAATTGTGCTCAACACTGCAGTGACCAAAAAAAGCTACCGTTGACTCAGCAATAGAGATGTCCGCAAAAACCCAGTGGATTTGAGGTAGATTGAAGTAGCCAATGATAGTGACAGTAGACGTTGATAGCGTTGCAGCATTCGTTTGTCCATTGCGTGCGACAGATACTGTTACCGGAATCCGTTGCATAGAAACTACAAAGGCGAAACTTTTTGTGCGGGATGAGTAGCGTAGTAGTAGGCGACTGTGTTCACCGGGGCTATCACATATATAACATTTAAAAGAGCTGAAACTGGAAGAACACACACATCTTCTTCTTCATAATAATAATAATAATAACAATAATAAAGGACTCACTTCAGGAAAGGGAGAAAGCAATTCAGAAGATCACAGAAACACTCCCTGGTATCACGCGTGTAGAGCTAAACAACTTAGAAGATTTGGGGGCCCCCGTAAAGCAAGACGGAATTTCGCATACACTCTCTGTGAAAAAAAAATCCCTTACCAAAATCCGTCCACGACTGACACGCTTGCATCCTCAGGCGGCGCTGTGCATTTGGAGATATAGCCTAGGGTCTTCAAGATTTAACTATATACTGCGTGCATGCCCTGCTTTAACGTGCCCCCGAATTAACGGCGTATGATGACGTCAGCAGAAACGTACTTAGTGAAGTCCTAAACGTAAATTTAGAAGAGAACACCTGGCAGAGAGCAAGTCTTCCGATACGTGAAGGTGGTCTGGGAATAAGGAGTGCCACTGACCTAGCTCCGGTGTGCTACGCTGCTTCACTGGTGCAATTTGGTCCGGTAGCAGCTTCGTTAGTCGAAGAGGCAGTTCGACCACAAATAAGATATGAAACCAGTAAAGCACGGGACACTATTAGAACCATGCTAGACCCGGGCCCTTTAGAAGAATATCCTAGCCAATATAACCTAGATAAGCTCAAAAGCAAAAAAAAGAGCAGAGAAATCTTAGACGAGCTTAGACGAGGAGAGACCGCGCCGTATTCTTAGCGGCACAAGATAACTTCAGTGGGGGTTGGCTTAAAGCCTTACCCTCGCCTCAGCTCGGCACCATGCTGGATCCCAACTCTTTCCGCATGATGTCAGCACTTAGAATCGGCGCTAGCGTCTGCGAGCCGTTTCAGTGCAAACTGTGTGGGGAGATGGTAAATTCCAGTGGCCTACACCCACTGAGTTGCCCGAAGAGCGCCGGTAGATCGTCCAGACATGCTGAACTAAACGGTGTGATCATAAGGTCCCTTAGGAAAGCCGGTATACCATCTACACTTGAACCGAAAGGTTTAGTGTCCGCTGGCGAAGAAAGACCTGATGGGGTGACCATTGCATTATGGTCACATGGAAAGTCCCTAGCTTGGGATGCAACGTTTTCATGCACAACCGCGGCTTCCTATTTACACCACAGCTCTGTTGAGTCGGGGTGAGTAGCAAAGCACGCGGACGCCAGAAAACGGTTTAAATATGCTGGACTGGAAACAAGATATATATTTGTGCCTATCGCCATGGAGACACTAGGACCAATCAGCAAGGGAACCGAAGCATTTCTCAAAGATTTAAGTAAGCGAATTCAGGAGGTCACGAACGACCGAAGAGAGGGTCAATTCTTGAGGCAAGCGTTGTCCTTGACCGTTTGCAGAGGAAACGCGGCATCTATTTTAGGCGCCATGGAGTGAACTCATTATTTTAAAAAAACTTTGCAATAATACGTTCAGACCTCACAACTGTAACATTGGTTAACATGTAATAAATAATGATACTAATAATAATAATAATCATCATCATCATCAGCAGCATCACTGAAACACTTGGAATGTCCGATCGCCACCACAGCCGAGCAAGCAGCATCCAAAGTCTTCGGTGGACAGAGACTCGCTGCAAAATGCACAATTAAGTGCACTCTAAGTTTGTGCACTTTTGATCTGACAGTTGCCGACTCGCCGATAGTACCGCCATGACCGTTTCCTTTGGCTTTGAGTGCTCCAAACTCGCGGGGCTTTGCGGAAAAAGAAATGTGGGAAACTTCAACTGCCTTTATTCGAACCCACGCTCGGCAGCTAAGCGAGCGCTTCGGATGTCATACGAATTCATAGCTTGATCTCATATGTTTATATCCCCACGTGAACTCTGGTTTAATGAATCGATTCGTGATAGGGAAACGTTCTCAATGTTTTTAGATTAGATATAGACCCACGAGAGGTGGCGGCGTTTCTGTTCTAGTCAGAGACAGCGTTTGTGCAATAGAAGTTATGTTCGATGCCCCGAAACACATATTGCACTTGATATCCTGACAGCACGAACCAAACTTCGTTTCGTTTACTGTTATGTATCAAATTCTGGAAGCTCTGCTGCCCTAGAGAAGATACCGCCTGTTTTCTACACGAAGGTCGCCCTTTTCCCCTCTGAGGCATTTAAACTGGTTTCTATATTGATGGTATCGTTTCCGATATGCTTAAGCAATGTATTATAGCCCGTTTCCACAAGAAGCGAAGGAAACAGACGTAATAAATTGCAGACCTGTATCACAATGCTCCATTGCATGTTGCATCTTAGAGAACTTACTTGTGGCGCACAGATATATATATATATATATATATATACACAAAGGAGTTTTACTGTACAAAACAAGATATCCGCTTAACACAACACTGAGGAACGCTTTTGATCGCGTCGATCATAAGTTGCTACTTATGAAAATAAAAATATTGTTATGCATGCTTTCACAGTATGGAGTTGCTCTTATATCTCGTAGATTTATGGTATTTTCGCGTGAGGCTGGATTGTGATCTCAATCACTCGTACCGCGCACCTCAGAGGTACTTCAACGTGGCTATGTATCCCCTTGATATAGGCAATGTTTGTACTTCATGCTGGTCTATATAGACCGACTAATGTGCATTTTCTTAAATACGCAATTCGTCTCAAATTCTACTGCCAAATTGCAAAAAGCAAGATGATAGCGTACAGTCGCATTGTATTAAGAGGCTCGCTGAAGGCGTTCCTTAAACCGCGAAAACAATAGTGCCCCAAAAAATCTCATTACTAGTATCAAGTCAGAACGTGCAATTGTTATTTCGTAGTAGCAACGACCGAATCAAGCACACAACTTCTTTGACGTTAGACCAACCAACGGGTAAATATCGTATCAGCAGCGAGTCGTTGTAGTTTTTCCTGGCTGGAATCCGTGTGATTATATATGTATATGGCGTCCTATATGACTTTGCGTTTTTCATCAAATCGTGGTTTGTGCACAGTGGTTTGCCAAGCGGTTTCTCTGTGTACGAATTCTGAGTCGGTTGTAATATCTGAGGGTAGAGATGCGGCGGTTGAAGACGTGTGCTGCGGACGCGATTGCCCTGTTGGTTCGGTGCAAACGGAACGTAAATTAAAGAGTGTTTTTTGATGAGCTACGGTCGTTGAGTGCATCTCGCTGATTATTGGTTGTGACTGACTGGTTATGATTCAGAATGAGTTGTGAATGACTTCAAAATTAGTCCAGTGATTCAACTTTAACACATCATACATTTTGCATTTGATTATCTGTGTGTGTGTGTGTATTTGCCGTATTGTAGGCTGTTTTACGCTTGGGGTTAATCTTTCGAAGCTATCACGGTGATATCCTGCGCCGTCCTTTTCTTTCATTTGTCTGCTGCGCCTATTTGCAGTTGCATTCGTTTTGTTTGCGCCGTCAATTTTAAATGATGTTTTATCTACTTGTCTGCGAGAAGGCTGGAAAGGGCTGAGTAGTTCGAGAAATTTGTCAGCTGTTTTATTCGTATGAAAACTATGATGACCAAAGTCTGGGTTATTGCGAAAAGTTTTGTCAGCATAACACCTACGTCGTTACCTACACACAATTCGTGCCATATTTTTTTGGTATCTCCTCACATGTGTATGACAAAGTAAGAATTATTTCACGTTGTATTTTACGACCAGCTGCGCGTTCCCTTCTTCCAACTGTCAGCCATGTGTTCTTGCGGTCTCCGTTCCGCTGTCATCGCTTGGTTGCGGATTTGTTGACTATTGCCTCTTGCATTACTAGCGTAGGTATAAGGCTACGCGTTTCGTGGAGAATAATACGTCATCATAATTATAGATGAAAACCTCCCTCCGTTTCACACAAACACTTAATAAAACAAAATCATACGGTTTAGCTCCTAAATAAAGCTATTAGCTTTAGTTAGAAGAGTTGTCAAACGTTAAGGACAAGGAAGCTGAATTCGGTAAATAGGTACTAACGGCCGAGTGTTGACAAATTTTACTGACTGCTTTGTTGTGGGATGCAAACACGCGACGTGGATGCTGTTGATGTCGTCCCGAAAATGGACTGCAATCTGTTTCTGAAAAATGCTGATTCTGTTTAATGTGAATATTGCATAGAAACGATATCGATGTGCTCGCTACAAAATAAATTGGAACACGTCATGCAATACGTTTTTATGTTAGAAATACCAATTGGCATACGCAACGTTTACGAATGGTGCATTGTTGAATAGCATTAGCTTATTGGTCGGCGCCAGCCTAGGGTATGATCATCTGTATGATTAAGGCCACCATATTGAAAATGATGTTTGCGGATGGGTAAAGGTTGATCATCATCATTATTAAGACGTAAGATATTGTGATCGCTGATAAACGGCGAACGTGCTACTGTGAATTTATAAATACGCCATTGACTTTTGGTCAACAGAAGGTCAAGGCCAGTATTTTGTTTAGACATATGTATACCCTTTATACGAGATGTCTTAGTACTGGCTAGCAAAAGTTGGGTTTTCTTCCGAACACGTCAAAATCCTCAGTTTCTGTATTGAGCAACTTGTTCTCTTGCAATCACACATTTTGTGAAATAAATATCTAGCCAGCCGCATCAGTCTAACAAAAATGTATCTGTCACTTCTAGAACTAAAAATGTTATTAAGGGTTTTGCTTACTGTCATTCCCAAACAAGACATTTCCGCTCCTCATTCAGGTGGAAAATGTTTATATTGAAGACATAAATCTATCAGCTCACCAAATGTATATATATATATATATATATATATATATACACACATTTATACTCGAAAAGTCAAGAAAAGTATCCGGTCTTACAATCAAAAATTATAAGACCAGATATTTTTACCAATTATATATATATATATATATATATATATACATTTAATTTGAAAGAGGCAAAATATACACTTGAAAACATGCGGTATATAATAAGGTTGCAACAGGGAAAAAATAAATTGTAGCAGATAGCAGCAAAGCGAAAGGAGGGCTGTCTGTGGTTGGAGTGCACAGCGTGCGTCGTTTCTAATCTGTAATAGGACGACACACAGCTATTACGCTTCGGCAGCCTTGCGTACACTTCAGCTACTGCTACCGATACCGTATGAAATAGATGGTTGCAAATAGTTCAATATGTCTCTCTACGTCAGACATTCGGTTCTTGGGCCTACCGCCGTTCTGGCTCTTCGTTCGTCGTCCGTCGTCTGGAAGACACGGAGGTAAAGGGGTTCGGCAAAGGCACTGCTTTTGAATAGTTGCCGCCACTCGTCTCTGAGGGCCACGAGAACGCGAGCCGAAAAGCGACCGTCGACAGGTCGGTCTGGATCATAGATCGAACTTGTCACGGGCAGGCAGGCTTGTCCCACTGCGGATACGTTCAGCAAACTGATCATGATTGATGACGAACGCTCGCACCTTGCTTTCAAACATCGCCCGCTGCCGTAAGCCTATCTTTATATATATATATATATAAATATATATATATGCATATGTGACATGACAGCATACAATGGACAACTGCACGATGGTATCGAAGGAAAGACGAATGAATGCATAATGGTCTTTGGATACGTTTGCGACGTTGGCTTGTATAACGAGACTATAATCGAAACTAATAGTGTGACGCATGCGGTTGGAACATACGTGTATATATATATATATATATATATATATATATATATGTATATATATATATATATATATATATATATATATATATATGTGCAGCCCTGGACAACGACGACGCTGCCTGGCTTGGGCTGTTCTCGTTCGCCCCAGTCGTGTTGAGGTTACCTGTAGGCCGCAGGGATACACGCTCCCTGACAGTTATCATCAGGAAGAACCTGGTGGAATTTCAACGTGGAGTCCGGCTGACTCACTTGGTTTCCTTGTCTGGTGCAGACGAGTCAGGCCCTAGTGTTGAGCGGATTCGTCCAAACGCGCGAGCCGTGCTGGCCAAACTATCCGATGGGGACGCTGCAGGGGCAGCCCGCCTCCTTCTATCGGATGTCGTTATGGTTGATGAGCCAGCTGCTATAGCATCGTTACGGGCGAAGCACCCCGTCGGACAGTCGGACCCGGTTTGGCGGTCCCCCTCCTCTCAACAGCTCATGCCTTCTTCCACCTCGGCTGAGGATGTGCGCTACGCGGTGGGTTCATTTTCAAAGAGCTCGAGTGCCGGCCTAGATTTCATTCGGCCCCGTCTGCTGCAAGGCCTTCTTTCACCGAGTCTTGGCAGCTTGTCCGAGAGACTTGGCAAAGCGCTGGCAAGCTGATTGACGTATTGCGCTGGGGAGCCCCACATCCTGGGTGGCGTCCTCTCATTTTTGGGGCAAGGCTGTTCGCACTGAAGAAGAATGACGGCTCATATAGACCCATCGCCTGTTCATCGGTGATACGCAGGGTCGCGGCGAAACTGGCAGTGAGGGACTCCAGAGATGTCATCTGCTGGGTTATAAGGCGTCACCAGTTGGGTTTCTCTACCAAGCGGGGTGCAAAAATAATGGTCCACGCTACCAGGGCATTCATCGACTCTCGGCAGGAGTCCTCCGTACTAGTCAAACTGGATTTTAAAAACGCGTTCAACACCGTGAAGAGAGATCACTTGCTAAAAACAGTTGCAGAAGAAGCTCCCGCCATCTACCATCAAGTCAAACTGGCCTACGGTGATTCATCACACCTGATCTTACCCTCGGCATTGCTTACCTCGGCAGTGGGTGTCCAGCAGGGAGATCCCCTCGCTCCCCCTTTGTTCTGCCTTGCCGTGAAAGATCTGGTCAACTCTCTCGAAAGTCCACTTAACCTGTGGTATTTAGACGATGGTATCATAGGAGGTAGCGCCAGTACAGTATGTGAGGACATAATGAAAATACTAAGCTTCGCTACGTGCAGCGGCCTAGAACTGAACCCGACCAAGTGTGAGGTCCATATAAAAGGAATTGGCGCAAATGACACCCCTGTCATCCTGGATTTACTTCCGGGGTGCCGTGTAGTTGGCGACGACCTAGACCTTCTTGGGGTGCCTTTATCCTCCGACAACCTCACCTCGACGATAGAGCGATGGAGAGAAAAACTCCAGGTCGGTCTCAACCGCCTCCCTCAACTTGGCGCTCATAGGGGATTGTACCTTTTACGTTCGTGTTTCTCCGCTTCGAATCTGAACTACCTGTTCAGAGGTGTCAACTGTATAGCCTTTTCATCTCACTTGGAAGAACTAAATATGAAGCAAGGCGACGCGTTGGAATTTCTACTTAACCTGCGGCTACGGGGCGACCCCTTAACCCAAGCATCACTACCGGTCGCAAGAGGCGGGTTGGGACTCCCCGAGGCAGTTTCCCTTTCAGTTGCGGCGCATATTGCCTCCCTGCATTCAGCGATCAGTGACATCGAGGCCATCCTAGACCCCCAGGCTGTGGTGCATTTCCGATCTACGTTGGAAAAGACCCAAGGTGAAGCCATCGCATTCTGCGGGGCTCTCCCGGAGACCCCTTCTCTTCAGTCTGCGTGGTCAAATTTGACACACGACCATCGATGGAGCGACCTGTGGAGCCGAGCAACTTCCGACGCGGACAAAGCGAGGTTACAAGCCGTCTCCTCGCCGGGTGCAAGCGTATGGCTACACGCCCTCCCGAGTCCTCAACTGGGTACCCTTTTAGACGATGAGTCTACACGAATATTAGTCGGTTTGAGAGTGGGAGCAGAACTGGTTTCCCCCCATCGCTGTGGTTGTGGTGACGAAGTCGACTCCCAAGGCCACCACGGTCTTTCTTGCGCCCAGAGTTCAGGCAAGATCGCACGCCACTCGGCCCTGAACGAGACGTTCTGCAGAGGATTACGGTTGGCAGGCTACCCGTGTGTGCTGGAGCCCCCCGGCTTAGTCAGAGATGACGGAAAAAGGCCTGACGGAATGACTCTGACCCCATTCGATCGGGGCCAGATGCTGGTGTGGGACGCGACTGTTACCGACTCTTTAGCCCCTTCAATGGTCGGTACAGGCGCAGCCCGCCCTCGGCATGCGGTTGCCTTAGCGGAAACAGCCAAGTGCAGGAAGTACTCAAGCCTGGAGTATCCCCACTTGTTCTCACCTCTAGCTTTTGAGACGTTGGGGGGACCAGGGTTGCTTACCAAAAAATTACTCAGAGACGTCGGGAGAAGATTGGTGGTTGCTACAGGAGACAAAAGAGCGGGGGAGTACTTACTGCAGCGCTTGTCGTTAGACGTTCAGAGGGGGAACGCCGCGTCGGTGAGAGGAACTTTGGCCAGGTGGACCAGCCCCATCTTGGACCTAGAGCCTTGAGTCGTTAGTTTTCAGTGCGTTATGTGACACATTGTGATAACAGACATTATGGAT
Organism: Dermanyssus gallinae; assembly: GCA_003439945.1. Taxonomy (NCBI): domain Eukaryota; kingdom Metazoa; phylum Arthropoda; class Arachnida; order Mesostigmata; family Dermanyssidae; genus Dermanyssus; species Dermanyssus gallinae. The sequence goes on from QVRM01001620.1 coordinate 52,331, forward strand.
AAATAAATTTGCCGGCGGGCTATGTCGGTCCAATAAATAATAATAATAATAATAATAATAATAATAATAATAATAATAATAATAATAATAATTTTTTTCGCCTGCTAGACGGCCTCGAGTGAAGACGTGTGTAGTTCGAGTGACAAAAATTGTGCTAATTACAAAGGATTTACGTACTAGTGTCGAGTGTGAAGCTAGTGGCTGGATCCTGACAGTCGTGATAACTTGGTGCTGATTTTTCCACCGAAGTTGACTTCTTTCGAAGCCAAACACGACATAGTCCATACTGGATAAGCCGTCGGAAGGCGATCAGGTACGGCAAGATGGTTCCATAACACAACCAGCTGTCTGCTCTCAAGGCGCCGATGAATCGGCACAGCGCGCCGAATCGCCGTTAGCCGTGTCAACGGCAAGTTGTTCACCCTACACGTCTCGGCCAGGATCACCAGCTGTCTGCTGTGGCAGGTCTGACTACTCCCCGCTATCATCTCGTGCTTCTTCGCCGCTTCCCTGCCGCGCAGCTAGCAGACGGACCGGCGACGGCGGAAGTCATATTTGTGGTGCAAAGTGCTTTACAACCAAACCATCTTCAAGAGAATCAGCTGCTGCCAAGGAGAGCCAGCGGAGAGAGGCCAGGATAGCAGGTATGATGGAGAGGGCTCTCGAAAGTGGAGATGCATCTCATATAGAGGACAATCCGTCAGAGCCGGCTGGTGAAACAGCTGCTTCTGCTGGAGAAGTTGAAGGCGGAGAGTGGTCTACTATTCCAACAAGAATGGATAAAGCCGTCATGGCTGCGGCCAGGAAAGTGGCTAAAGGGAAAGCCGCATCGGGTACACATGTTCGGCAAAGAGTCGCTAATTTGGAGGCGCTAGCTGATCCCGAGATTATTTTTCAATGTTTGGATGACCCGGCCGCATTGAAGACTGTCAGCCTACTAAAGATATATAATGAAATAAGACAATCTTTGCCGGGAGCGCATGCGCGTATCACAGCGCAAGGAAAGCTAGCAATTCGTGTCAAAGAACCAAAACAGGTCGCAATTGCAAAAACACTGAAAATAGTTTGCGGGGTATCAATATCTCATTGTGAGGATACGTCAGCGTTCTGGGGACGAATCTCCGGTGTTAATCCCCAGTTCACCGAAGAAGATTTACTTGAATGTTTAAAAGATCAGGGTGTTAGCCAAGTAAAAAGGGAAAAATTTGCTGTGGCCACACAGGACGGTGGAGGCAAAACAACGAAGGGCTGGAAAAACTCCGCGAGGGTGCGACTAAGATTCGAAACCATGCCGGTCTCAGAGGTTACAATTGTCGACGAAATATTTAAAGTAACGTTATGTGCAGGCTCTCCTTTGCAGTGTTTAAAATGCCATAAATACGGGCATAAGGCTACCGATTGTCAAAAACAAGGTGAACCCACGTGCAGAAAGTGCGGCCGCCCTGGACACCAAATATGGGAATGCCATGATAAGGCCCGTTGCGTTAACTGTGGCGGCGCCCATGCTTCCAACGATAGCAATTGTGGTGTAAGAAGAATATATTCCGAAGCACAAAGAGTGAAGCTATACGAGAAAGTATTTACCCGTCTCCCCGTCAAAGATGATTTTCCTACAATGGTTCAAGTCGTAGAGCAGAATAATAATACCTCGACAGAGGGACAGAAGTCCTATGCTGATGCCGCACGATCTACAACAATTATGGGTCCTAGACAAATAATGCACAAAGATGAAGAGACCGTGCTTTGCCACCTCCCCCCACCAAGATTTAAAAAAAATGTCGACCAAAAGAAACAAGCATCGAACAAGCAACCGGAAGGACGGCAGCCGAAGTCGCAAGAAAAAACAGTTACAGGATCTTCAAATATCGTTAATGGAATTCTCCAGATATGGAAGATCTTTAAGCCCCTACTGTCTAAATGGCTAGAAGACAACCAAGACTTTAATAGAGCTATATCTTTTCTTGAGTCGGAGGCAGGAAAGGCCTTTATGATAGCCGTCTTAGATGGCTCCAAAGAAGTGCCTTTGGTTCGTACGGAAAACACGAGTATCGACAAAAACCATACCTAAATGACTTCACAACCGTCCCATCCCGACGTAATCGTAACAGATGAAGACTCTAGACTGAATTCCCCACTATCCCAGACCCCTTATACCTGCACACACTGCGGTCGCGCCTTAAGAACCTCACAGGGCTTGCGAGCGCACATAACACGTCTACACCCCGCGGCATCCCTTCGCAATCAACATCTAAGACCCTTTTCACCACAACCGACTGACTCATCCAATACGCCTTCTCCTCTTCATACCTCTTCTATCGATTCCTCATCAGTCAACCCAGCGACACTCGTTCAAACTTTAGCGCAGGCACGCCGAGATCTCAAAATTGCCAGGGTCATACCCCGGGGAGCGAGAGAAGCCTGTGCCGTAGCTTTCGCAAAGGCGTTGAATAATTTCAACTCAAAGCTGGATGTTCAAAGCTGGAATAGCCTAATGTCTGCTCCATCTTTGATGCTGGCCTTACCACATAGAAAAAATCATGAAGCCACACTAACCAGAATCATCAAAGACAACGCGTCAATGCTCGAACAAAAGACTTTGGAAGGCCTCCTGCAGACAGTTAGAAAGGCCCCAAGTAATAGAATAGACAGCCCAGTTGGAGACCGGGAGAGCGTGTCTATGGCTGAAAGAAAATTAGCCGAGGGCGATGTACGCTCTGCCGCTAGGGTCCTGCTGTCATCAGATACATTTGCACCACGTAATTCTTGCACAGAGCGCGAATTAAGAAACAAACACCCGCCACCACCGGCCGCCTGTCAGGAGCGCTTAGAAACCTTCGAGCAACCTACAGTTGGAATCTGCGAGAGCGTCGAAAATTCGGCGATCTTAGAGGCAATTCGCTCATTCCCTGTTGCAAGCGGAGCCGGACTGGATGGATTGCGACCACGTCATCTGCGCGATATGTTGGATCAAACTGTTCCCTCGTCAGAATGCCTGCTAAATGATCTAAGCATATTCCTTGGCAGAGTGTTAAATGGCACATTACCTAAGTTTTGTCTACCACTATTTTATGGTGCAAATCTTACAGCTCTTAAGAAAAAAGACAACTCTATAAGGCCCATAGCTTGTGGATTGACTTTGCGTAGGATTGCTGCAAAGATAGCAATGGCGAGAAATAAAAAGGCAATTTTGACAGCGATCCTGCCACATCAAGTTGGAGTGGCTGTTAGAGGCGGCGCAGAAGCACTGGTGCATGCTACACGCGCCCTTTTGAAGACCGAGGACCAAGTGAAGGTTCTGGTTAAACTAGACTTCTGCAATGCATTTAATACGCTAAGAAGAGACAGGATACTGGATGCAGTGATGAAGAAAAGCCCAGAGCTTTTGCCCATGGTCTGGCAAAGTTACAGAGATCCTTCACTCTTAACCTGGGGCACAACTTCAACATTGCATTCGGAAGCAGGCATTCAACAGGGTGACCCGCTAGGTCCTGCTCTATTTAGTCTCGGTATATCAGATCTAGTATCGCAACTACAGAGCCCTTTCAATGTGTGGTATCTAGATGACGCCACGCTTGCCGGCCCCGCGAGTATCATTGCGACAGATCTGAGAAGAGTGCTGCAGTTTGAAGAAGACGGGGGACTGGCACTGAATGCTTCAAAATGTGAGATTACCGCTGTCGGGGGCTCGCTTCAGGAGAGAGAGGAAGCAATCCAGGAGATCACAGAAATACTTCCTGACATCACGCGAGTAGAGGTAAACAACTTAGAAGTTCTGGGGGCCCCCGTAAAGCAAGATGGAATTTCGCATACACTCTCTAGGAAGAAAGAAGCCCTTACCAAAATTCGTCCACGACTGACACGCTTGCATCCTCAGGCCGCGCTGTGCATTTGGAGATATAGTCTGGGGTCTTCAAAGTTTAACTACACACTGCGTTCATGCCCTGCTATAGTGTGCTCTAAAGAATTAACCGCGTATGATGACGTTAGCAGAGATATACTTAGTGAAGTCCTAAACGTCAATTTGGAAGACAACACCTGGCAGAGAGCAAGTCTCCCAATACGTGAAGGTGGTCTGGGAATACGAAGTGCTATTGACCTAGCTCCTGTCTGCTACGCTGCTTCACTGATCCGATTTGGTCCGGTCGCAGCCTCGTTAGTGGAGGAGGCAGTTCGACCACAAATAAAAAATGAAACTAGTAAAGCGCGGGATACCATTAGAACCATGTTGGACCCGGGGCCTTTGGAAGAATATCCCAGCCAATATAACCTCGATGAGCTCAAAAGCAAAAAAAAGAGCAGGGAGATCTTAGAGGGGCTTGTTACCCAGAGAGACCGCGCCGTATTCTTAGCGGCACAAGATAACTTCAGTGGGGGTTGGCTTAAAGCCTTACCCTCACCTCAGCTCGGCACCATGCTGGATCCCAACCATTTCCGCATGATGTCAGCACTTAGAATCGGCGCCCCCGTCTGCGAGCCGTTTCAGTGCAAACTGTGTGGAGAGACGGTAGATTCCAGTGGCCTACACCCATTGAGTTGCCCGAAGAGTGCCGGTAGATCCTCCAGACATGCTGAATTAAACAAGGTCATTATAAGGTCTCTTAGGAAAGCCGGTATACCATCTACACTTGAACCGAGAGGTTTAGTGCCCGCTGGCGAAGAAAGACCTGATGGGGTGACCATTGCATTATGGTCTCATGGGAAGTCCCTTGCTTGGGATGCAACGGTTTCGTGCACCACCGCGGCTTCCTATTTACACCACAGCTCAGTTGAGCCGGGGTGGGTGGCAAAGCATGCGGAAGCCAGAAAACGCGTTAAATACACTGGACTGGAAACAAGATATACTTTCGTGCCTATTGCCATGGAGACGCTAGGACCAATCAGCAAGGGAACCGAAGCATTTCTCAAAGATTTGAGTAAGCGAATTCAGGAGGTCACAGGCGACCAAAGAGAGGGTCAATTCTTGAGGCAAGCGTTGTCTTTGGCCGTTTGCAGAGGAAACGCGGCATCTATTTTAGGCGCCATGGAGTGAAATAATTATTTAAAGAATTTGCAATAATACGTTCAGACCTCACAATTGTAACATTATTTAACATGTAATAAATAATAGTAATAATAATATATATATATATATATGTGTATATATATATATATATATATATATATGTATATATATGTATATATATAGATATATATATAGTATATATATATATAGTATATATATATATATTATATATATATATATATATATATTTATATATGTATATGTATATGTGTATATATATATATATTTATATATTCAGATTCAAAAAAAAAAAAAAAAAAAAAAAAATAATAATAATAATAATAATAATAATAATAAGACAAGAGGGCGGGCGAGTATTTACTGCAACGTCTGTCATAGATGTTCAGAGGGGGAATGCCGCTTCGGTGAGAGGTACCATGGCTAGGTGGACCAGCCCAGGCTGGACGTAGTGCCTTGAGTTATGCCCCAGCGGGCTGTGCACACGTTCTTACATCACAAATGTATATTTTGCTACACTTAAATAAATAATAATAATAAATAATAATAATAATAATACTAATAATAATATAATATAATAATAATAATAATAATAATAATAATAATAATAATAATAATAATAATAATAATAATAATAATAAATAATAATAATAATGAAAAGGTAGCTCAAAGACCTGCTGCAAGTGTGGTTGTCTAAATAGTGTCGGGGGCAGTAATATCGCGTTTGCACATGTATCGCCGCCATAGTTCTGTCAGGCTGCCTATATATACAATAAGTTGCTGTTGACTAGCGTGATGGACAAATAATATAGCTAGCTACAGATTCGTAAACAACCTCACTCGTTTTGATGTCATTGTTACGAAATCCGCTGTGTGACCGATCGAATGGATCTTCTCGGTTACAGCATACGCCGTACTTGCTCCTCGAAGTTCTCTAAGGTGACCGCAGATAGATCTTCGAGATCTCCGCAATCACGAGGATGGACAACCTTGCGCAAAAGCCAAAGATATAGTAGAAGCTGCAGCAGCAATCACAGCTAAAACAGCAGCATGTGTAAACAAGCTGCGTTTCGTTTGTGCGGCAAAGGCAAATGTGTTACGCCTTAAAAGCGCTTAGTTACTTGGCAACTACGTAAGGCAGCACCATCACTTCGGTACGAAAATGGTGAACATTAAATTTGCTCTCGCCTGAGAGTAGTCTTTGAATGTACAATGTTTTGGTCGTAATGGAATGTTTTACGATTTTGCACGTAGAAGCGTTAACGTAAGACATACCAATATATCGACATTTTTACGACTTTCTTATTTAATCTGGCTATTTGCTTTTCGCTACGCAAGCTAACAACGTGTCCTATCTATTGCGCATTTTACACCCTGAACACGCCGGTATGATCGGTTCCTTCATTCGTTGGTTGGTTCTCCCGCAAACGTAGATTTTGCACAACTCTGTAGGAGCAAAGAGAATACCAGAATAACTACTTTTCTAAATTTCATTCTCTCTCTCTCTCCTAAACAAGACGTTTCCGCCCCCTCCTTCCATTGGGAAAAAGATATTTTCTTGCCGAGTTCTCCGTTGTTGTTGGTGTTGGCGTTGTTGTTGTTGCTGTCGTCGTCGGTACGCGGCGAAACGTCGATACAACTGACTCTGTGCCAGTTGAAACCAAGCCGCCGACGACATGAGTGCGTCGTGCGTTAGTCGCACGTAGATACATACATACGCAGTGTGTAGCAGCTGTGACATACGTTCGAATGACCGCGAAAGTTCCCCTTCATTCATTCGACTGAAATGCACTATCGTATTGTCGATGTCGTCATTGGTTGTTGTCGGGGGTTGGCGTCGTGGTTGTTGTTAACGTTGCACACTTGTAGTTCATTTAGAACGTGTATATAAAGTGGTCGCAAAAAGCATTAGCAACTCACGTTTTTTGGTGACAATTTCGGCTTGATTCATTTGATTTATGAATAGCTTGCATTCATTGAACGGCTTGCTTCAAGAACGGCATACCACTCTGCATAACCATAACGAGTATGGTGGTGATTTCGTTGCAATCTCACAATCAGTTCATACCAAAAAACAACGTGTGAAAGAACAGTGTTGCAATATATTAGCAACAATAACCTCTTGTTTGTAAAGGATTCGTCGATACTATAGCTGATATTTGATCCCGGGGATTAAATGTCTTGTTCCCGGGATTCCCGGGAATATTGTCTAGCTAAATCAGTCGTTGTATAGCTGCAAAATATTCTACAGCTCAATCGTTGTCCCGAACTAACGACAAAGCTTATGTTTAAACGATGGGTTGTACAAAGGATCTCTTGGATAACGAAAATACAATAATTGAGGCATATGCTGAGCTGAATGACAAAATGTCTTCTTCCAGGATCAGGGCCACTTTGGGAGTGTCAGCGCATGGAGCCACAGTATACCTAGTGATAAGTTCTGACAAAAACGTGCGATACGCGAAAAGAAAGCTTATGCCGCGACTGCAACCGAAGCATATTATCGCACGGCGTAAATCTTTGCATAGATACCAAACCTGGGATAACGAGTGGAAAAACATAGTCTTCTCGGATGAAAAGAAATTTAATCTCGATGGCCCTGACGGCTGTCAGTACTATTGGCATGATTTACGGAAGGAACCTAAAGGGTTCTCGAAACGTGTAACCGGTGGTGGTTCCGTGAAATATTGGGGCTCGTTGGGATATAATGGGAAGTCTGATCTAGTCGCGATTGTGGGCCGAAACAGTTCCGACAAGTACCAGCGTATCGTCGGTTTCCAGTTAAAGCTAATTTCAGAAGAATTGGGGGCCCTGACGCAGTTTTTCAACAAGATAACGCCACGTTTCATGCCTCGGCTAGCACTATAGTCTTTTTTCAAGAACACGGGGTGCTGAGGATTTTACAAGTGTTGCTGGAGTTAGTGGCTGGCGCAGTACGCGCTGTATTATCTTAGTATTAGGGTTTTACTGATATAACCATTTCCACGAGTTGAGATTCCTCCCCCTGTACTCCATTTATACATTTTCCCCGCTCGGCGTGTGCTGCTTGCTGTGGGCGTCTCCTGCCGTCGGCTGCCGGCCTCCCGTACTCACTCCAGTTCGTTCTTCAGCCTCATTACGTCTTCCACCAGGTTCATCCCCTGTTTCAATTTCTTCTTGTTTTCTGTTCGAGCATGGCGAGCAAGTGCTTGGCAGAGGAAGACGGTGTGAGTGACATCGTCGACCTCGCCAGTGCAATATTGTAGTGTCCACCACCCGCATGACCGGCCGGCGACCGTTACGAGTTTACCATTCTCGCTTTCAAGTAACAGACGTACTCTGTCTGGCTCGTACCAACGACTACTAACTCATTTATTTGTATGGCTCCTATTATATTACAGATTTGCCCGCGCATTTTGTTACTTCCCGCGTCTTCGCTACTGGGGCAGCATCTTCTACTTGGCGCCATGTCTTTAGTTTGCTTCGGCATCGCCGCCAACCGACGCTGTCTATGACCGCGCTGCTTAACGGATTCTGGTATCCTACACGTATGTAATACACGTAGACTCCGCGACTTTACCTATCTTGTGCAAGTACTTCTGGAAGTATCCGTGCTCCGTCAGTACCTGCGTCAGGTATTAGGTGACGTGGCCATGCTTTCTGTTGAACCATTTATCTAGGTCAGGGGGATCTGGCAAGTCCAGGCTCCTGGGGCCTCCGGTAACAATTGGCTTTATTCCCGTAGCCAGTCCTCAAGCGTTTGCTGTTGAGCTGCCTCTTTCTTTTGGCGTTCTCGTCTTCGCCGCACTCGCTTTTCAATTAGCCTAGGCCACAACATGAACCTAGCAATCTCGATCACCGCTATTGTTTCGACCGTGCAATACGCGCTGGCGATTCTTATCGCAAGCTTCCGCTACGTCTTCAGAAGCCGGTCTCTGTTCCTATTTAACTCCATTGCATTGGGACCCCACGTGGATGCGGCGTAGAGCACAATAGACTCTGCCACAGAGGCAAGAAGCCTTCTCTTGCCCTCCGCCGCTCCCTGTGTCCTTGGCAGAATTTTTTCCAGGCCGTGTACGATTATTTCTGCCTTGGCGGTCATCTTATCAATGTGTTTGTTGCCGTTGAGGGCTTTGTTGATGGTCACATCCAACGTATCGGACCGACTGCTTGACTTCGATGGCCACTCCATCGAATGCTAGTTGGACCTCTCCGTACTTCTTCCGTCCTGTGAGACGCACAGCCTGACTTTTTTCAGGGGCCAGCCGAAGCCGATGACCCGCTATCCAGGCGTTTAATATTTCGATGGCAAGCCGGGCCCGCCCTTTGAGTGCGTCCGCATTGCGCACCGTGACAAAGGACGGCCAAAAAGACATTACGAACGTTCAGAAGGACGGCCATGCAAAGCGCTCTAGTCCACTTTTTCGCTGCTTTCCTCTAGCGCCCGATTCATGGCCACTTCTCTCGAGCGCTTATGTCGGAAGCCAAACTGGCTGTCCGATAGCGCTCTTTTTCACTCTAATTCAGCTTTCAGCCTGTTGTTGAGTATCGCCCCGAATGTCTTCCCGATGATCTCTAGGAACATATCGGACGATACCCTGGGTCTGTCGGCAGCTTTCCTGGTTTCCTTATCAAGGCCCCTGTTATTGAGTATCATCATCATCATCAGTTTCTCTAGGAAACATATCGGACGGCAGCTTTCCTAGTTTCCTTATCAATGCAAGGTCCTCTATCCTCCACTGTAGTGGATAAACCCACTCCTAAAGGCCATCCGCTTAAACAATTCTGGCTGCTCTTGTAGGCTGATCTTCACTGCTTCTGCTGGTATTCCGTCAGGGCCGGAAACCTTGCCTTTCGGCGAGCGATCCGCAGCGGCCATTATGCTTCAAGAGTGCGAGAGTGTGTGCGAGAGAAGACGAAGCCATCTTGTCTCCGCGCGTAGTCCGGCGGACGGTGCAGACAAAGACGAAGTCATCTTATCTCCGCGCGCACTCCCACGTACAGGGCAGACGAAGACGAACGCACCCAGTGTAGACCTGTGAGGCGATTCAACAAGTGTGCATTGTATAATCTAACATTCTCGCGACAGCATCGTTGCATTTCCCCAAGAACAAAAGAAGAACAACAAGAAATGCTCGTATTCCCGTCGTCGGGCCATGCAAGGCCGTTTCAAGATCCTCTGCTGCCTACCAGCAAGGCGATAAAGAGATACCTTAACGTTCCAGTTAAGAAGCCAGGCCGTCCCGCCATTGACGTCGACGGCATAGAACCTCTGAAGGAGATGGATCACTCGTGTGCCGAGGCTTTCGGCAATTAACAACGCCCTGCGGATACATCCCCAAAGGGACTTCGCTTCGACAAGAACGGACTGCGCAGAGGCTGATCTTAAACGGGGCGTTGATACAGGGCGTAGCGGCGGCATACGGTCGGGCGTAAGCGGTTCTCAAGGAGGAGATGTCAGAACAGTGGTAGAGTCCTGCAAGTTAAAAAATACCAGGATGGAGCAAAAAGAGGTATCAAAGAGACTAGACCTGGATCTCCGCAGGGTCGAAGTGGCACTGGATTCCTTCAAGGTTTCTCTGCGGACCTCGCTGGAGGACGGGGAGGAGGAGATCGGGAGCCTCCGGACCTTACTGCAGGCGGCACAGAGCGAACGAGATGATTTGCTGGCGCGGCCTCCTCAATCCTCGTACCCTTTGGCGATCCGCCTGCGATGCGCCCCGGTGGATCCAGAAGCTACCGAAGTGTATCGCGTCTCGCGGCGCCGACGACTTGCTAAACTATCGGCCTGTTCTGACCTCCGGGCTCTCTTCGGCAGGTTTCCCCATCTTCCGAAAGGATCACTTCCCTCAAAGAAATGAGGGGCGTGCTGGTCGTCCTGAGGGCAAAGGCTGACTCGGAGGTTCGCCTGTTTCGCTGGTTATTTTTTTTCTCTATTACGTCTGCTTACACAGCCCCTAGGCATGGCGACGGTGTTGCATACTATGGACACCTGGGAGTCTTTTGCTGGGTCTCCGGGAAACGGTGTAACCTTGTGGTAGGCATTTTACATCCCGACAAGCCCTGCGATGAAGCTGTGATCACTCTGTTCCGCTTCGTTATTGAGCGCATGACCCAGCTCTCAACCTCAGCGGCCACAGAACCCCCTGTCCTATACGTCGTCTACCAGTGGCGCTCAGAAACGACGCAGCGTATTTTGAAGACTCTCGTGGTCCAGTCGTTTCGAGACGGCTTTATAGAGATTTGCCGGGCAGACGGGCTGCAAGCAGGTCGGCTGCCATTGAGTGCCGCCAGTAAAGAGCCCTGTCAGCTACGTCCTTAACGAGACACATGTCTGTCAGAATCAGGGTCAAAAAGAGCCGGACCTGAGCTGACATAGTGATGCCGGACCTGAGCTGACATAGTGATAAAAAAGTGATCTTCCAATAAAACTCTGCAAGACCCGGAGGGTTACCTGTATGGGGTATGGGTGTCAATAACATCTCACCGATACCCGAAATACTCACTGCCAGTCACCGGGGCCTTCAATGCGGTGCACACTGCCCGCTAAACGACTACCGCTACTTAGCGTTTGAACTGATCTCGCCGACCACGCGTCGCCCCGGAACACCAGGAGTACATGGCAGATGCAGTACACCAACAAAGCTGCTCCAAAGTCTTTTTCTAAAAACCGGTTGCTAGCTTGGCGCATGATCTTGCATTGGTGGTCACCACTCGCACATGGACAATCCTAACTAGGGCGAACACGGCTCGTGATTGAATAAACAGGTGGATGATTGAACATCACCTGGACTTAGTACCACACGGCTCGTGATCGAATAAACAGGCCGATGACTGAACATCACCTGGACTTAGTACCACAAAAAACGAGGCCTTTTTTAACCGGCCGCAGGCGGTCAGGGCCCTGGAGCTCAACGCTTTTACGCCGTCCCGCCACGCCAAGTACCTAGGGGTGACTCTAGGGAACAGGTCTACCTGGCCTACCAGATATCAGGTTACGCAAAAAGTAGTAGGAGTATCGCCCAACCTAGCACGCAAAGAGTAGTAGGAGTATCGCCCAACCTGGCCCGTATACTCTGACCAATACATATTACATTGCCCAGGCGCTGAGCGGACATGGCCAGTTTCAGTCCGACATGATAATGAGCGGAAAAGCAGGGACGGACATATGCGTCATCTGCGACGCCAGAGTGCGAAAATGTACGGCTAAAAATAATCGCCGGGTGCGATTCGTCGCCCGAAGCCCCCCCGCCCCCGATTTAACTTAGTAGGACTAAGCAGCATGACCTGTTTGGGACGCATCTACAGACTAAAGAAAGAGCTGAAGCGTGAGGCTTCTCCCTCCTGTTCTTGAGAAAATTCACTAAATAAATAAATTTTCCTCATTTATGGTCATCTATGGTTTTCTGGCTCTTGCATTTCTCTATCTATCTGAAACAATATAACGCGTCTTCTGGAATTTGTGTCTCGTAATTGGTCACCTAAGCGTCTCCTAATGTCCTCTAACAGGTCACGAATTTGTAATCTTATCTCATGGCACATTGCGCGGTTATCCAACTCCTCCATTTGTGTCTCCACGTCCTGCAGTTTTCTAAGTATAGCGAGTGTCTTACGCAACAGACGGTCGTGTTCCTCATTAAGGCTACGCATACACTCGTCAAAATATAGTCCTGGACGTCCACGTTGACCTGCTCCAGGTGATATGTCAAAGCCACGGCCAGGTTGTCTACGTGGAGGTGCTCCACGTGGAGGTGAGATGTCATCGCCACGATGGCGAGGTCGTCCACGTGGAGGTGTTATGTCATCGCCACGATGGCGAGGTCGTCCACGTGGAGGTGTTATGTCATAGCCACCATGGCGAGGTCGTCCACGTGGAGGTGCTTCACGTGGAGGTGAGATGTCATCGCCACCATGGCGAGGTCGTCCACGTGGAGGTGCTTCACGTGGAGGTGATATGTCATCGCCACCATGGCGAGGTCGTCCACGTGGAGGTGCTTCACGTGGAGGTGAGATGTCATCGCCACCATGGCGAGGTCGTCCACGTGGAGGTGCTTCACGTGGAGGTGATATGTCTGGACGTATGCGAATACAACGCGGATAACGACCACCCATAATGCAACGAGACAATGCCGTCCGCCGACCTTTTGCTATGTGACCATTTTTTGTTTTCTGCATCCCAACAAATTTAGCCGGTTGCAGGAGATCTAATGATTTCATCAGGACACAAGGCTTACGACTACCTCAGCAGGGAATATGGAATAAAAATGTAGAATTTGGCTGTATCTTGGAACCGTTGTGGAATCCAGCTGTAGAAGGGTAGATCGCATGGGTTTCAAAATCGTTGTTGTATGTTACAAGCTACATATTTCGTAGCTATATACCACTATGGGATTCAGATTCAGATTCAAAACGTGGTTTATTTGCGAAACTGCATTACAAATGCTTAAGTTTTCGAGAAAAAAAATTCATCGCAATTGTTATTAATGCGCTGAACTGCACCATACTTTTTCAGAACGTAGTTGGGGTAGTTAAGTAATTGCATTTTTTCTCAATAATATTTCGTTATTTACACAACATTTACCTGCCTCCAAACCTTTATCCTCAGACTCCGCCTCTCCCGTCTGACAGCACTACAACACGCATCTTGTGGTCCAATGGATGCTAACCACCGAGCACTTCGAAAAAGACTCAGCCAAAACAAGACTTCTTTGCGAGCGCTTGGGAACCTCTATTGAGACCGCTACCCAAGAGACCGATTACTGGTTTCAACGACTACACAACACGTTCGATGGGACACATTTTAAAAAGCACAGAAAATGCTCTTTGTACATTACTGGAGAAAGGGTATGACCTCTCTATCGGGTAAGGAGTATTTAAACCTACTAAAGCTCAGGATCAACGCACTACCAACGCGTGCAAGATTGGCTAGGGGACGCCCGGGCTACAATAAACGTTGTAGGCACGGGTGTCATGCGCCTGAGACGTTGGCTCATGTCGCTCAGATGTGCGATACAACACACAAACAAACTATAAAGAGACACGACGACGTCTGTGATCGCGTGGCGCATCTTCTCCGCAAGAGGGGTCATGAGGTGGTTCGTGAGCGAGTATTCCGTCGACCGGGCGCACCGGGTCTTAAGCTCGACCTCGTAATAGCAGCACCTACCGAGGTCTTGGTTTTAGATTCCGAGGTTTGCGGCCCGAACAGGGACTTCGCAAAAGCGCGGCAGGTCAAGATCACCAAATATGACGTCGAGTTCCTAAGAGCGGCGCTCTCTATGAGTGGTGTATGGGACTCCGAATCTGCGAGTACGCTCTTGGGGCTCGGCTGAGACTAAATACTTATAGAGCAACAGCGGGGACTATACATGTTCATAACGTAACAGCGGAGACTTCCATCGACATTTGGGGTCTAGAATTACTCGAGATCTCTATATTTGAACACAACTACACCGCCCCTAAATTATACAGCCACTAACAAGATTCATGTCTTAGCGAACGAATTAAGCGGAATAACGACGTTAGGCTTATTTAACGACGACTTGACGGAGACAAAAGCAGCAACTATAATTAATACCCAGTGAACTTCCTCTGAAGTCTGATGACCTCAAAACTATGGTTAGGTATGGTGTGAACAAGTTTCGGATGACGTCTTATGAGAGCTCGCCCCGAGCCTTCTCAAGGTTCTATCTGGTTTGAAAACTGTTTTTTCGTCGGCGTAAACCTTTCGGGCGAGCCAGCTCCACACATTCTTGGTGATATTGAGGTCAGGTGAGACTGCAGGCCAGCGTAGGACCTCAATGTGGCGTTGTTTGGACCAGCTTCAGATTAGCCCGGCGGTGTGAATCGGAGCGTGATCGTGTTGGAAAAAAAACTTTGTATGATACCCGACAGCAGCTCAGATCATCACCGACCCGCCGCCTCAGTGAGGTTTTGACAAAGTTTTGAAAATGTGTTCTTTCTTGCACACATCGTGGAAATAATAGTTAAATTTATTGGGCCCATCAAAGATGATTTTTTTTAATCCGAAAAGAGCACTCTGTGCCACTCAGTGGTCCATGGCATCGTATCGTGGGCACTCAATGGTCCATGACACACATGTGTGGTCCTGAGTAGGTGTTGCACATTTCACACGTTCGTTTGCACACTAGAGGCCGCCACAATTGCCCTTGCCGAGAGCGCAGAGTTCGACGCTTGCTTCAAAAAATCACGCTTGCTCGTTCTAAGATGCCATTTAGATGCCCGGAACGGCATTTTTTACGGCTTTGTTTTCACCTAAACTCTAGCGATAAGAGACCGATGTCCATATAAGTCTTGATTTGGGACCGTTTCGACGCTCGTAAGGCGCCACCCTAAGCCCATCATTCCAACACAAACACTTCTGATAAGAGGTTTAATTTTGCTTCCGTCGAGTCGTAAAATAAGCTTAAACGCGATTCCGCTTTATTCGTTCGCTAAAACATGCATCTTAATAGTGGCTGTATAATTTTCAATGTACCTGGTCAAATATAGATATCTCGTGTTACAAAGTAATTCTAGACCCCAAATGTCGATGAAAGTCTCCGCTGTTACTCTATGAGCATATATCACTGTAGTCTTCACACGAATTGAATAATACATGTGTGTACTGCAGCAAATGTTAAAAAAGCTTAAAATAAAACAGGTGGCTGTATCTTTTTTTACTGACTGTGTATATATATATATATGATTGATTTATGTTCGCTTGGCATGTATACCTGAATACACATGTCACCCTTTTATGTTAGGGTTGCTTAGAGCGGCAGCATATATATTACCCTTCAATACCTACTGAGTATTTGCTTCACATTGTGACAACCTCTTCTTTATAATATCGACCAGGTCATTTCTAACATTTGGTCCTAGAGCTAGGGCCACCGACAGCTCTATATCTCTGCTTCCCCCTTAAGGCTATACATTCTTTAATAATATGTTCGATTGATTCATTCTCTAGCCCACATGCTCGACATTCTGTACTTTGCTCTCATTATATTTAGCTCTATGTATCCTTGTATCCAACATCCCTTGCCCTGGCATCTGCCAATAGCCCACTCGCTCTTGAATTATCGTATACCCATTCTACCCCACCCCCTTTTCCCCTCTTTTTCTTTTTCATACATAGTTGCCAAACTTAATTTGAAACCCATCACCAATTTCCATTTGTCTGTATATGACTTGAGAGAAAAATTAATATATATATATATATATATATATATATATATAACTCCCCCTAGAAAACGACGAAACTGGAAAGAAACTCAATCGAGTTCCTTGCTACCTATTGTGCGTTTGAAGTATTTGTCTATGGTGCACCCACTGACTCGGCTCAGATCGAAAAAATTGCTCTAAATGCATGACTTTTACAAATCGTTTGGTGTGCATTCAATAA
>QVRM01001621.1:0-23214 GCA_003439945.1 Dermanyssus gallinae
CTGCATTAAGAACCGATAGGCTGCCCAAAGTACATGGACAATCAGCATACGAGAGCACACGACGCAGTTCGATGATTACAACGCAGGGCTCCCCCGAAAGAAAGCTGGGGAGGGGACTCGCATCCAAACCAACGAAAAGAAACCTACAATTGCACCTGCCGTTGTCCAGCGCAAATAATCCAAATCAAGGTGACCGATCGAACGCCATGCTCAATTTGTCCAGCTGTATGTCGTTCACTAGAATGAATTGCATGAGAACGATCAGGCTAACAGCGGCACGCACATAACACAGAGTTGGATGAAGTGAATCTTTTCCACTCTGTTATTTAGCATTATCACGGCCAAAAGCATTTGCATTTGTTATTAATCTGATTGCTTTTATTGTCGTTATCGTTCGTTGTTTGTATTATTATTATTATTGTTATTGTTGTCGTTGTTGTTGTTTTGTTTTTTTATAATTGTTGTTGTTATTATATTTGTTGTTGTTTTTATGGCTACAATTGTTAGTACTTATTTGTATTTAGCTTGTATCATTGTCGATTTTGCCGTGAACTTTTGTCAGTGGTCTGTCGCTTCTCTCCTTGCTAAATTTATCACCACTATCATCATTACCACCATTCTAATCAGTAGTTAACTCGACAGAATCCGATATTCGTGGTCATTGTATTTAATCGTCTTACGGAATAAACAGAGCCGTGTTGCCAGCCCGTCAGCCAACGACAAGCGACAACCAATGCGCTTTGCTATTTCGCCTGTTGCCGATTGTCGTTGATGAATGTGGCAGACATACTATACCGGCGATACAGACAACGTTTATAACGATATCGAAATCGTCACCCTCACGATGATCTTGTTTCGATTTTGACGACTTTTTTTTCTCGGAAAAGTATCACAATGCAATACTACGAGTACACGTCGTGAGTCAATTATTTATGCGAACGGTGGTGGCGATGAAAATGAAAATAAGGCGACGGACCGTTGCATCGCTATATCTAAACATTCAAAGAAACAATTTATTTAACATTCAAAATAGACGACAAGCACTTCGAGCAATGGCTGGCGCTGCTAAATGTTGTACTACATTTATGTTATTACGTTACGCATACACTTTTGCAGTAGTTATATATATATATATATATATATATTATATTTTTGTTTTCTTGGCATGTATGTTACCTACGCATCCATAAATCCATATAATTCAATACCTACTGAGTATTTGCTTTTCATTGGGACAACCTCCGACAGCCCATATCTCTGCTCCCCCTACGACTGTACATTTTTTAACAATATACTCGATTGGCTCATTCCCTAGCCCACATGCCTGACATTCTGTACTTGGCCCCTTCTTATATTTAGCCATTTATATCCTTGTATCCAACATTCCTGCTGTGCCAATAAAAACTCGCTCTTGAATTATCCCCCCCCCCATACCCATTCTACCCCGCCCCTTTACCATATGTACTTGCCAAACTCGATCTAACCCACGCCAATTTTCATTTGCCTGATATGACTTTTTACCCCAATTTCATTATTTTCTACGATACCCTCGCTCTTGCCCATTCCTGACTATTGTACCCAATCTCCTAGCTACGAACTCTACTCTGCGATCCACTTCGTTTTAATTCTAAATGCCTTCTTTACCAGCTGCACCGTTTAACCCTCTTTTGTTTGTGACATTTTTAAACCTAATGCTAAATCTTAGTTTACTTTGTACTTCTTTTTGTATACATTTTGACACTCCCCCCTTCCCCCTCAAGAAATTTCCTGGCGCAATTAAAACGGCAACCCAGTGCAAATATTTTGTATCGCTTCTAACTTCTTTCCCAACCCCGCACTGTGGACCAAGGAGGCATTAGCAAAGGCCAATGCTGGCATATATATATATATATCAACGTATAGTTTTATACTATTCTGCACTTACGTATAAATACACCCGTAGAGTTGGAAATAAATGTATGTACACATGCATACACCCACATACGCTTACATGCACATACAGGTACACGTAGCGGGCTCAGGTCACCGTCCCAGCCCTCTTAAATCCAACATCTCATCCGCTATCCTCCTGTAAATGCCATTGGAGCGCCAGATCACACGATTACCATGCCTGCTGAGGGCGACGAGGGTTTCAATGCACCTTCCGAAGAAGGGTGTACCTACCTGTATGTATCCCCTTTGATCGCAAGGCGCACGCGAACGCACACCGCCAGCGGGTTCGATAATGCACTTGGACAGGGCACAACGGCACACCCCACATACGACACCAGGCACCAGAAAAAGCGACCAATAAGGTCGCCACAAGCTGTCGATAACTAGAAAAGATCGCCCAAACGACTACGCCCACGGGCACAGAACGACGCCCTATGAAGTCGAGTATATTCGTAGCCGCCCCGGTGTGACTGTCATCCGCACTGTCCGCATCCAGCAACCCTGTGCAAAGCCTAACGCGAGGCCTCTCTGAGATCACAATGGCTTTTAGAGCTAGAACTGCGGCTATTCGAGCAAGATGGCTTAATGGCAAAAGCCTTTGCATTCGGGAGACCCAGGGTTCGAGACCCAGACCGGTCACTCTTAAATTGGTTTTCATGGTTTCCAATTTAAAACAAGGGTAAATGCCGGAGTGGATTAAATATCGACCAGATCGGAAAAAAAACGGGGAGCACAGGTGTCTCAATAAAAATAGATGGTGCATTACCATCCAACCCTTCATTAAGTTTAGTAAGTATCCCCCGTTTTGCCTTTCAAAGTGCCCTGGAACTTGAAGGCCGATAGAGACGCCGCTCTCCGGAAAAGGAAAAATAAAATGAGAGAATAGAACCTCGACAATTGCCAGGCTGAATGGTACGCCATTCCGCCGAAATGTGCAGAGACAGGATAAGAGTAAGGTCTTCCCATGACAGTGAAATTTTCAATTTTGCCTATTCACAAAAAGAAAGCCACCTGAACACCGCCATCCTGTGATGCGACATTTAATCCTGAAGTAACCTAGCCTATTTTGCGACATTGGATAAACGCTTTACTCTAAAGGATTACTGATGACAATCCTATATACGTTTTACTAATCCTGCCTTAAGGTGCTGGTCCTTATATTCTGCTTGCTGACCCTTTTTCTTTTACTATAGTAAGATAAAACTGATTTACTTTGCCGTACCTTTGTGGAACTGTCATTGCCGTGTTATTTTCAGTGTAATGAAATATATATATATATATATATATATATATATATATATATATATATAGGCAAAGTAAGAAACATACAGAGAGAGAGGCAGCGTTTCCAATTAGCGCAACATACGCTTTCTTTGTTTCTCACCAAGCTCAGCAGTTAGAGAGGTAAACTTTCCCGCACTCCTGGTGCATCATCGCCCGCCCGACAGATGGTTGCGTCTGCTCTCTCACGACGAAAATGGCACGTACAGAGAACTTCTGCGTAAAATGTCGCCGCTGCTGCTGCTGCGACTTGTAGAGCGTCAGACCGACAGAGGTGTCGGTCAAGTTCTGACCATGTCAGTCCATCACAGACAACGACCGCAGCGATCGTGACATCACCTCCATGCGGATTCGACAAAGAATACGTCGATTAGAGTGTAATCAGAAAGAAGGAGGTGGTGATTGTCATGATTAGGATTAGAACACGAAGCGTTTTCGGAACGAAAAAGCGCGACAAGGGGAGCGGAAGCTTACTGGCGGGTGACTGTGATTGTCAAGGTCGTCGGTGTAGGTGTTGTTGCTGCTGTAGTTGTTATTGACAACGGCGGCCGTAGAGCTGTTTATCAAGACCGATTAACCATATGGCAGCTTGGCGTTGATGGCGTCCGCATGTCGCCGCAGTTCACCTCCCAGCGTATGGCATGTACTCTGCAAACATAGGGGTGGTCAGGAACATCTGAGAGTAGCAGCGACATAATTTATGTATATATATATATATATTTTTTTTATATGTATACATAAAATATGTATATATATTTTTGTAATGTATATATATATATATTTCCACAATAGAGACTACATGTATAGTGTTTTGCCGTCGAGACGTTAGGAGTAAAATAAACAAGGGGATAATTGCGTAGTAGGCTACGCAATTATCTCAGATTGGCCACCCGGGACCCATGTTCTGGCAAAGTTTTCGGGAAAGTTGCTTTTGGACACGCGGTAACGTCGCGGCGGTGCTTGGCACTTTGACCAGGTGGTCGATACCAGGTCTGTAATGGTCTGACTATATATACATATATATATATATATATATATATCGCACGATACGTTTGCATCGGATCGACGACCCATCAAGTAGGTTCATCATAGTTTTAAAGGTTTAGCGTTTAAGACAGCTGGCGAATTTGTTGGGTCATTAGACGCTCGATGGCAAAACGACACGTTGCGAAGTAATACAAACATAGTAGTACCATGTTATATATTTTAGGTTTACATGCAAAGTGAACCTAAATTAAGTGCGTCCACAGTGCGTTAGTGGTGTTCTTGTCTTACTTTCTCTTCGAGGAACGATGCTAGCGGGCGCCGTGTACGAACCGCACTTGCTGTACAGCAACTGCTAACGTTCTTCCTCTGTTAAACACGGGACTCTATGGGACGCGACATCAAGGACGGAAAAAATCGGCTTACAGTAATCAGACCAGCGGTAATCGACATGATCTGAATACGAAAATGATCCCTGTAACGTACCATCAGTACATTACTGTGGCTGTACTGATGGACGCTGACCCCCAATAGTAAGTTATATAATTACTAGAAGCGTGAAAGTTAGGCAGGTGGATATCCCAGGACCCTAATGTTTGCTATATGCTCTTGATGTGACTATTTGCCACTATGAGTACCTTTCATGTATGCGTATGTACATATATTGGGGGCTAAATTGAATCAGTTCGAAACGTCGTAACATCTAAATCGGTTGAAGTGAAAGTGTGCCGCGCTGGCATCGCGTAGTGAAACACCAAGGGACGCGAGTGGGCGCCTGTGCATGACGGATGAAGAAAGCAGTCAGTTGTGCCAACTGACGCGTCTAACTGACGCGGCAGTAATGTGAGGAGATTAGAGCGTTTTTCTCTGCAAATTAATTAAGTAATTGAGAAACAGCGGGTTTTCAGATTTCTGACTGCCAGCCGATACTCATCGCAACATGGTCACCGTACAGGGGGGAGGCTTTTTTTGTTTCTGTATCCGACAAGTCAGTAATAAAGTGGAGATCCAGTTTTTGTAAAGGCAACGTTTTGCGTACGACGAACTGAAGGACGGGCTCCTGTCACAGCCGCAGAAATGTTGAGAACAGAACGTCCTTTGGGTCGTGAAACAGCGAAATAGTTGTGCTTAGGCCGCTGATAATGACTTCTGAATAAATTATTACATTCATACTCATAGTGCCATTTCGCACTTTTTCATTAACATTGTTCTATATATAGCTGTATGTGTATTGACCTTTAATTGTGCTATTCGAAAACAACGTACGGTAAACTGGCTGCTCCACTGGTTTTTACCTGCCGTTTTAGCTATTAGCCGGCCAGACATCAAGGCAGAATAAGAGCACTGCTGTGCTCCGCCATGCCTCTGCAGTCTCTTGTGTTCAGCTTTTTCCTACTCACCGACCAATCGACCGACCAGTGGAGAACGTTTGAACTACTCGAACATAATCCATTAACAGTAACCGTACGCGAGTATGCTGTACCACACCCGCCTATGCTCAGCGCTCCCACGCTCGACCTTGGCGACAGGCCGGCTCGGAGTTGGGCACCCTAGGACTAGGTCGCACCGCCTCATTGTTGTGTCCATGGGGACAACTTGTCGATCCGATGTCAGGTGAGGTTGAGGCCAACTGCCAGGGCACAAGGACAACCTGGGTAAACTCTTGGTAGCATCTCTGGGCAACCCACATTCGCTCCCGGGCAACGGCAGCGCAGTTTCTCTCTTTGTTTCCCTTTTGGGCGCCCCTTATATCTTCCTCTTGAGCAATTTTTTCTGGACACTCTTCGTAGCATTGCTCTCTGTCGTTGTTCTCTCTCCGTATATCAATCTATCGAGGTCTACCCTCCTCAGTACCGCTAGTAGGGTCGTGCGGATGTGATGGGTGACGGGGGAACTAGCTGGCAAGTAAGGAGGTATCATGGAGATCACGAGTTGGCCCATCACAGCCCAGCCGCCAGCAGGTTCCGAGACGAATGACAGCGAGGACAACTGAGGATAGCCCGACTCGAGGTAGTCGAAGTCATGAGGCGACTAACACACACCCACCCACCAATCTATCTATCCCCCGTGCGACCTGTCTGTATGGTCTGTCTAAGGCGAGAGTTTCTCGTGCACTCACGAGCTAATGTGGGCACGCTGTCTCGTCATGATGGTAACGATGTGTCCCCGCTAGTAATAACAATCAGGCAGTCTGTAAAGATCTAGCAGAGCGGGCTCGCCGCTCGTCGATCGTGCCTTGGCAATATGAGGCTGGCCATACTCTCTTGCTTCATATGGCTAGCCTTGAACTGGGTCTGCGGCAAGCGCTGCTGGTGTTGCTTCGACTTCAACTGCGACCATTACTAATTCGACTGCTACATTGCTGGTGTTGTTACCACTACGCGTGTTGTTCCTTCAAAGCTGGTCGCGCGAGGGGAGAGTCAAAATGCATTTTTCACAACCATGACCTTCACCTAAGTCGACAAGGTGGAGAATGTGTCAATTCAAAAACTCCTTGCCATCCATTTTGTTCATCGTTCGTTTTCTGTTGCACCCCTCGTCGTTCACCATCTCCATAACAGAGACAGGCAGAAATAAATACCTATACGTATAGTAGCTTATATGAGCAGTCAAAAATTGATTTATTATACGCCAGAGCAGTCGCATTCGAGCAACAATCGTGGACACATACGATTGCGAACACATAAATAGCCGTGAGTGAATTTGTGCGCTTTTTCTACGTGTTTGGGATAATGGGTAGGAAGGGGAGGTGAGAGCAGTAGGATGTTGGAGTAAAGGCAGAAAGGTGGCATAGAACGAAAGTAGGTCGAGGCCGTGTGCAGAACGTTGATGATGACGATGCCGATAAAGACAAGATGGTCAAGGTGTTACCTACGCTGCCGGTCGTCGTGACGATGGTGGCGATTGTGATCTCCAAGTCGTAGGCGTAGAATTCAGGTAGCAGAGGTTCTATGTTTTTAGTGTTATTGTTCTTTTGAAAACCTTCGAAGTTGCGCTCGACAAATAGCTCCAGGAAGTCCTCCTTCGAGATGTGTATGCGTCGCCTCCGCCCCGGAGGGCCTCAAATCCTTCGAAGTCGAAGAAGGGCTCTGATGCCCGTGGCAGAGTAGTACCTCTGTAAACCGTAACAATAGTAGCGAAGCAAACAAAACCTCCAAGCGTAAATGTGCCGATGGAAACTGTTGTAGGGCTAGCAGTACTATTAATAGTAGTACACTGAAGCATTCTGTGCTGCTTTTGCGGGGGTGACATTGCATCAGTATAGATGAGGCGCGCGAAGAGGGAGAGAGAGAGAGCAAGCGAGAGAGGCATGGGGGAGAAGCAACCTCGTCCGGATGGTCAATTGTAGCTGTGAAGGCTGCAGTAGCAACAGCAGCTTGAACCTCGTCGCAGAGTCGCCACCATCATTGTGCTTATTGCTGGCATTGTCACCACCGTTTGCCATTGAGCGCGCCGGTGATCGACTCGCTCGAGCCGGGTCGTTGGCAGATTGACTCACTATGGTCCTGGCTGACGATTGTGAGGTAGTTGACTACTAGATAAGTAAGCTAACGACATTGGGTGCCGAATTTCCTGCTCGGCTGATGACGCCTCCGAAGGCCACAAACATCCTCATCATCAATTTAAATGTCAAATATATAACAGACGGAGCATATGGACATTTCACGGCGATGGTGTCCATTGCCATGATGATGATGATAACATGGTTGTTGTTGTCGTTGCTGCTGCTGTTGTTGTTGCTGCTTCTAGGGTCGAGGTGACGATCCACATCGACTACCCCCAATTCTAGTCAGGGCTCACCTCCGCGTCTACTTAGTGGCGATGATGTCGACCTGTCTGTCCACCTGCGCTACCCTGCACCACGACTGGGGGGTAGGCGGCCAAGAGATGGCCATCATGCGTACCTGTAGAGATATCGAGAACACCAATATGGAAACGCCGATAGAGAACGCGATACATGCATATATATATATATATATATATATATATATATATATATATATATATATAGAGAGAGAGAGAGAGAGAGAGAGAAGGGGAGAAAGAGAGAGAAAGAAGGAGAGGGATGAAGAACGCGAAACGGCGACAACAACTTGAAGGATAGAGGATATGTGTCAAGATATACGACAAAGATCGCGAAATCTCGCAGGTAAGCCCACACGCGCGCGAACACCGCATACACCCCTCTCGCACGCATTCAGCCGAACCGAACCGATCCGATCTCTGTCTCTACGAGAGACATATCAGACAGACAATGTTTCATCTTGGCGACAGCATGTATCTCCGTGCATACGCATCATACTCATCCGTGCATACGTACGTACTACGTACACACAAATACGCATACATGCACATACATACACATATATATATATATATATACACATTCGGGCACAAACATGCATATCCCTATATAGTTGGTGGGGTGCGTATCATTGCGACACGCTACAGACGTCGCTTGGCCCTTCCTCGCTTGGCCGTCGTTTGTGTATGCAGCATGCAGCTATGCACTCACACTCACCACTCGGTCTATTCTTCGTTGGTTGGTTCATTCGCTTGCGTTCGTTTGTTCGTTGTGCTTGGCGGCCACGCACTAGAGACCACGGTCTACCACGACGACAATAACGAAATCGATGACGACGACGACCGTGCCGAGTGACCGAGCGGCTGGCATGGCAACCCGATGATGCACCGGTCACATCGGCCTATCTGGCCTGCCACAACTGCTGCTGCTGCTGCTCGTGTTTCTACTCGTCGTGGTGTGGTGCTGATCATTTGCTCCATGATCACACACACTGCCGAAGGTACATACAAAGCCCGTGTACGAGACAAGACGGGATCTCTACATGGATGGATAGGCGGACATTAGAGCGCAGGCTTTCAGCGGTAGAAACTCGTACACGATGTATGACGATGTATTTATACATGTATATTATATACTCGTATACATTTATAAACGCTTCATCATGTAGAGTGTGAGAGCCACCTGATATATATTATATATATATATATGCATGCATGTATGTATATATAAATATATATTATATATATATATATATATATATATATATATATATATATATACAAATGCAATTATTGAGTTAGAAGCTAGCTGTCTGCCCCGTCAAGCCATCGTAGTTTTCTGGCATTATTGTTGTTGTTTAGTGTTATTTTTGGTGTATTCTCGAGCGACGTGTGTTGGCAACGGACGCATACATGGCACATTTGACTTTTGTAGTTGAGAGGTGCATTTGCCCTGACTTTTGTAGTTGCGAGGTGTATTTGCTCTGACCTTTATAGTTGAGAGGTGCATTGTGCTCTCTCATCATCAAACCCCTTTATCCACAAACACTGCCGACCTGGGCTAACCTGACCCAGCATCATTTCCTCTACAGGTATTGCTTGCAGCAGCAACCTTGACGTCGGCAGAACCCGCCGTTGCGAATTCTGTTTTGGTCGTATATTTTACTACACACACACGAATGGAGAAAAAGAAGGTATCTACAAGGTATTGTTGCGTTGCAGAACACAGTAACGTGTGCGTAGTAATAATGGACTACAATCGTGCGAGGTGCACTCGATGTCTTCCATCTCTTGTACGGCTTTGTTGTGGCCGTTATGACTAAATGAATGGCAGTCATCGCATGATTTTGCGGCGTTTTACGCCCGAACATATATATATATATATATATATATATATATATGTATTTATGGGCGTGCCATTGACACATGATACAAGCTGTCGAGCTATTTGTTCTCGTTACGCTAAAACGGAGATCATAGACGCAGTAGCCCTCGCCGTCAGAGGTATATCGCTGAACAACTCCGTGTAACTGACACAGGGTTGTCGTTGTTGGCAACGCGTGTTTTGCTCTGCCACTCATGTAAGGCAAATAAATAAATGTAACTCGTGTGAGACGTGAGCACAACTATTATATATATATATATATATATATATATATATATATAGTTTCTATGCGGATTTCACTGAGATGTTTTCAGGTCCAGCAAGCAATTGCCTAACTCGGCACGGTGTCACGTCAGCTTTCATGGCGAGGGTGAACAGGCTGACTTAAACAACGATACTCAAACTGCTATAAGGTATACAGCCGGACCTTCGTTCGTCTAGAAGCAATGTGCTAATGATTCGTAAATCGCATTTGGTGTCGATACAGCACCCGGGTGTGCCCGGTTTAGAAAGAAAATTGCAAACAAAAAGTGAAGCATGCTAGCAAACACATCGTTAGCTGTAGCTAGCTCTTCGTTCTGCTGATCATGATGCTGCTTGCAATAAAAGAAAGAGTTTATTGGATCAAGACGGAATTGTACTGGTCGAACACATTGCAGTCGAACAGGAACGACCTCTTTTCTCTCTATCAGCACCACGAATGCGAGTAGGAGAGCCAGCCAGCGCAGCCCCGTGTCTAGAGGTATTCTCAATTATAACTATTTAGTAACTAGTTATAATTATGAGTTGCCATACAGAGATTCGGTCGTAGCACGGCCGGTATATCAATGGCTCGTTGCCAGGCCCCACTAAAGTAGCCGCTAACGTTAAAAAGAAAGTTCATGAAACAATGGTGTAATACCACTGTAGTAGTAGTAGTAGTAGTAATCATATCCAGAAGCACTAGTGGTGCGCGCCGTTGCAGTTCAAGTGGCAATGGCCACGGGCGGGTTGCGAGCTTTTTTTTGGGCAACGTGCTCGAGGGGGCAAGGAATAGCATGACAGAGTGCATGACGGTGTAACATGATGATTACAATAATGAGATGAGCCGTTTTGGTGGAGTCGGTAGCCGAGAAGCAAAGCGGCCCTGCGCTACGTACAAGCGACACAGATGACTTCGACGTCGTCGAGTACCCCCTCCGCCGCCCTATTGCCCTCATCTTGTTGCTCGACACGAACTCGTTGGCAACACGATGATGAACCCCACACAGACCCCACCCCCCACCCCCCCACATCCGAACACCGTGACTGTTCGAGTGAGCGTGCATGAGAATGAAAATAACACGAATCGTCGAGAGACACCAACCAGCTTTGCTGCTGGTTGGTGCTAAATGACAGCACACCTCCGAAGTTCATCATACGAGCCACTTGAAAGATAGATGGCACATTTCAACCAGATATCGTGGCGGCGAGTCGTCCGCCCTCAGAGAGTCTTTCGGCTCTCCGAACAGTACAACAACAACAACAACAACAACAGGCAGCCGAAACAGCAATAACAACAACAGGCAGCCGAAACAGCAATAACGACTGTAGCCACAGCAGCAGCAACAACAACGCAATTGCCTGTAAGGACCATATCGGTACTAACATGCTTGATTCTCTGTTTAACTGCTACAACTCTACTCTAACTACTACTATTACTTCACCTGTCGCTGTACTACTACTACTACTATTACTACTCGAAACAACAGGTGCATACGTGCCGCATAGATGTTGTCATGTAGAAAACTCAAGTAAGTTAACTTGCTGGCCGTTGGCAGCTGAGGCTCGCGCTTCAGCGTCTAGCATGTAGCGGTCGGTGCTTCAATTTGCTTGATTGACGCTTGTACAATGACTCCTCGAATTACCACAACGCCACCCGCCTGCATGCCCCGTATATGACCTGCGACGGAAGTTGCCCGGGCAAACAACGAATCCACTAGCGGAGGTCCACCTTCGACCGAAGCTTTCGAGGTCGACTCGGGGGGGGGGGGGGGCTTGGAAAAGCAAGTCAGCCAGGCGGAGCATGGCGAATGATCAATACCGCCCATCCACCACCTTTGGGCAGGCATCATAATTACGCTCACACCGTCGTGATGAATGTAATGGCGGTCGCCGCATACTTGTTGATTAGATGTGGTCGCTCAACGTGTGCAGCCCGCATGTATTTAGCCACACGTGCCACTATAGTATACATCCTAGATGAAATGCACACAGTACGAATCAAACAACGAAAGCTCTACCGATGTGACAGACTTTCTATATAGTATGTATACATCAGGTAATATACAACACGATATATGAGTTTTTTCTATATATATAAATATAAAGTATTGTGATGATTTATTTATCAAATATAATACGTTTGCACACTCGGCAAAGCTCGCCGTATATATATATATATATATATATATATAGCGCCGCGTGCAATGCAATAAATGTGTTGTTCACCCATTTGTTGTGGGAGATCGTCTGTCATAGTCGATTTCAGTCCTCAATGAAATCGTATATGAAACAACACATCCCAAGCACTCAGCTTCCGACGCGGCAACATCCATTCTCGTCTCAGTCATTAACGGGTTGCTCCTCGATTTGCTGTGAACGATACTGTTGTTATCATTATTATTCGTATTATTAATTACTGCGGAATCGGCGGGCCGGGAGATCAGTCCCTTGAGAAATCGTTTTCTGGTTGCATCTTTTGTTGCTGCTAAATACCTCTGCATTCGGCGGCGGCGTTTGTCGATATCGATATCGGCCGGAGGACGACCGAGTCGAGCAGCGTTTACCAGACGATCCCTGCCAAGCTGTCGGGCTCCATTAAGCAAACACAGTGTTGTTTCGAACTTCGAACGGACGGACGGGTGAGCCTTCTGCTACACCGTCGAAAATAAATACTTTTTGGGCTGACTCTCAGCCAAGATCTAACGTCCAGGGGACTGCTTTGCGTCTGGCTTCATAGTCGGATCCCCGTAGATACAAATGTGCAACGATGGGGCTCGAACCCGCGCACACATATGTCTCTTTATAGACGAACACACCACGCCACCGGGCTTAACTGCTACGCCGTCTGGTTGCGGCCTAGCTGCCCAGTCCCGTCATGATCTTGTCGCCCGTCATACACAAACAATTCAGTTCAGTATTATCTATTTTCCCCACTTCTCGTCTGTATATGGAACTAGTCCGCAATACAGCAAACACAACGAATACTCGAACAATCTCGCCATAGGGGCCCACACTTCAAGTTTGCCTTTAGACCCAATATGCTTGTCGAAATGTCGAGACTGAAAACATCGCTCACTTGCTAATACCTTGGGTTGGATTGCATGTTCGTTAGGAACATACCCAGCAGAATCACCTTAGCTTCTTTCTAAGCTAACGGCTAATGTTGAAGGTCGTATATATATATATATATATATATATATATATATATATATATATATATATATATATATATATATATATATATACATATATAGCAATTGTGCACTGACAAAACCGCTCAAATTGTTGGCATTTTCTATACTATTTCTGGATTCGTAAGCATGTCCAGCCACATCTAAGCTAGCAGAGTGCCAGAATCAAGCTTTCAGCCATAGACACAATGATACCGAATAAAAAGAGGTATTGTTGTGCGTAGAAAGAGATATACGCCAGACTTTAAGCAAAGTAATAGTATACTATTTATATGTTAATGTGGGTTTAACGCATTTTTCGTTACGCCGAGCTGAAAAAGACCATTTACGCACCTACATTGCGGTTTCGCTCGGCGGCCGGAATGATTCGGACTGAACTGCAAGCTTCGCAAACACGACATGATGATTCGTCATCAACAAGCTGTTGTTTGACTCTGGTCGACTTAACCATGCCCCATATAATCGCAAATTGCAAAAAAAAGTAAATCGCTTATCGCAGCTCCAAAGCAGCATTATTTCTAGGCTGCTTGCTTAATTTCACTTTGCTGGCCGAAAATGAGCTTACGATAAGCGTAGATACACAAATTGCTCATTCAACGGTGAAGATGGCAAGGCAAGACGCGCATACGTCTATACGGGAGTGAAAAGAATTGGCCTTATTGTGAGCGGTTACTTTTAGCCGTTAGGCTTAATGAATTAGATATATCGTAAACACAACAAAAATACCTAAGCCTCAGTGACAAATCAGAATACTCTGGGTACGTAAAAACTCAGACGTGTGTGTGTATATATATACTTGTAATCACAAGGTTATATATACATATATATATATATATATATAACCTTGTGATTACAAGTATATATATATATATATATATATATATATATATATATACCTCTAAGCATCAAGCTCTAACAGGGCGCATCAATCTTACGCTTACATCAATCATTTTAAAATTTATATTTTTCTTTTTCTGTAAATAAAGCTATCGTCTTACTACTAACGTTTTGTCGCTAACGACCGCTGACCCTTTTCATACACAGTCGAATACAAGCACTACATAAAATGGCAACACAGCGGCATGTCACGAAAGCTTGAACGCACGTCAGATGTTCAACTGTACAATTCGATAGAGAGGGAACACCCGTTCAGAATCTCGAGGAACAGCAGAGGCGCCCCTCTGAACCCTCTGTCAGACGAACTAGCTTTAACTATAACTATGTATCGCTGACCAATTGTAAATGGACGATCGTCCAACGGAATTCGTGTTCAACGGAATCTGACTCAACGAAGTCAACTGCGAGATAACAGGCACCTATCTATCTATATATGTATGTAGTGTCTGCATCTCTACCTATCCGCATCTGTGTTCTTTTTCTTCCGCAGCACCTGTCTCTGGCCCCTATGACTGACCTCGACGAGACAGAGGCACACGTTTCCATCGAAAAGCTACATACCGACAGTCTATCTGCATTGTGGTATTCTACGTTGCGCCAGCGTGGTTTTAGTTCGATGTCTGACGCTAGCATTCGCTGTACGTCCCGCTCCGCGTAGTTTAGTATTACCAATCTAATGCCAAGCAAAATGGCTTAGTGGCAAAGCCTTTGCCTTGCATTCGGGAGGACTGGGTTCGAGACCCAGACCAGCCACTTTTAAATTGGTTGCATGGTTTCCTATTTAGACAAGGTAAATGCTGGAGTGGATTAAACTAGCCATGACATGAAAAAACCGTACACGGGCATTAGCCTTACGGAAAAAAAACATCTTAAAAAAGGTTCTGTTTGTCCGTATCTGCTTTGCGGCCCAAAACACGCAGACTGCAGAAGAGGCCGGAATGGAACACAATCGTGTCTAGCCGATAGTCTGCTGCAGACGGTTTCCTCTCAAGGGAATGCCAAGACTTGAATTCGGGCTCGAGTAGACATGTTGACTCGGGCTGCCTAAAGACGGGCTGCCTGCGTAATGTAACACGTAACCCGCCCCCCCGCTTACTGTGCTGTGAAGTAATGTATGTTGCTCGCGCAACTAGATGGCTCTATCTACTTGGCATGCAATACATATATTGTAAAATACTATATATTTTGCAATACCGCGATAACTAGCACTCTACCAGCCAGAACCATGTTAACTACAACAGCAACGTCATGATCGAGAAAATAAAACATCAACAACCACGGCAGCATTAAACAGCAATTTTAGCAGATTTTTTCGAACATTTTAGCAAAATTCAATAAGAACAACAACCTTAATAAAACTTACAACAGTCTAAGCAATAACTACAGCCATATCTTCAACAATGAGGCCAACCGACATGTTTTTGAGTTGCCGTTACCGTTAGCTGCCCGCATGTCCAAATCACTGCACTTAATAAAGCAATAATCGTAATGATGCTTAAACATGAATGTATAAAACATGGACAAGAAAACCAATGGTTCCCATAAAATAAGTTTTAAGCACGCTTAATAATATACGCTGAATAAAATAAATCTGTAAAACAATATACACTAATAAAATATATCTGTAAAACAATATACGCTAAATAAAATAAACCTGTAAACAAAAAACACGCTAAATAAAATAAATCCGTTAAACATGCATGTAGAAAAAGGCACATAAATATTTGTAAACAAATAGTATACAAATACCTAAGGGACAAAAGGGGCTAATTTCTCCTTCCCCAAAATTAACGAATACATAGAGGAGTATCTGTTCATATATTTCGCGCTCTCTCTATCTATCTATCTATATATATATATATATATATATATATATAGAGAGAGAGAGAGAGAGAGAGGGAGAGCTTATGAAAAGGTTATGAAACTCTTCATTATCCAATGTGCAATACTCAAATATATATTAGGTCTCAAATACCGGAGAGTGCTTTCTCGATATTACGTCTTCAGTGAGAGGGTATTATAGCATGCCGAACTCAGTCAGCCAAGTGCCTGCTGTCCAATGCAACGGGAAAGCCTTCTCATAGTATGTGTGAGTCAAACTGTTCACTTAAGTACGAAGAGCAATTATAATTTCTGAGCAAAGTTCGTTTTATTGTTACCCTATACAGTGTGCGCGTTCTCACAGAATAGTGACCAGTCTTACTAGTGCATGATTTGTTTAAGTCACGCACTAAAACGCAGTTTTTTTTTACCTTTCAAATGAAGCAATTGAATGCTTGCTAGCTTTTTATGCTTTGCCAAAGTAAAGCATGATTCAATGTAAGCTTTTGCGTTGTTTGTAGCAATGCCAGTCATTCTGCTATAGACACTGCTATCGTGACAGCATACGCCTGCATAACATGTTGCCCTTTGATTTAAAGTGTCAGAAGCAAATGTGACATCTGTGTATGTCATTTCTGCGTAAGTGCTCCACAGGGAGCCGGCCCTGCATCTCTCTGGGGCGCTTTTACTTCCGACGCAGATGCCTTTTGGCGCTGAATTTGCGCTACTTTCTTGCGAAACAGCAGCGAAGTTCGTACATGTCTCGTCTTGTTCAGCGTGTTGTGCTGTTTGCGCTGCAAACAAGCCCACAGATGAAATGCAGAACAGATATACAGAATGAACCAGTTTCGATGTAATTCAATGGAGGCGATCTTCTGCCACTGTCTCTTGCCATAGCCGGGCGGCAACGCGATTAGTAACAAAAGTGTGCAAATTTGCACGCCGCTTTAAGCCGTATGTTCACAATTGTCTACTAAACGTACTAAGGTTGAGATGGATACATTCGACACACTCGTCGGAGGAGCTTTGTTGTGATTTTATTTGATGAAAGTCCAAGTATGGCGGAACAACAACACGACGTGGATTATACATTTGCGCTTCTATAGGGCTGCCGTTTTGGCTAATGTTCGGTCTAGCTGCGTAAATAAAGTCAAACAGATAATACTTGTTTGAGAAACACGTTTTCTAGACATCTCGCCCAGGAACAAGACATATCAAATTTCCATACGCATTGTGTAGTTGCTCAGAAGCTTGGCTGCTCAAGTCGACTTGATACACCTCTCATTTGAAATGTCGCTGTGCGTCCTACCAGTGGTTACATCAACGTGCGTATTGCGCACGGCTATTAAAAGAGGACAAAGCGCCTGGTCGTTTGTTCCGTAGTCGGCCGTCTATTTGCTTATTTGACATCTGCATGTTCAAACAGCTGAAAGGTCAGGCTAATTCCATTTGCCGAACCATTTTCCGTTCATGATCATTATGGTAGTGACCTTACCGGGAAGTGTTTAGCTACGTGTTATATATATATATATACATTTTTTTATATTGCTTATATAATGTTGTCGCCATTCAATGTTGCAGTTGCTGTATTATGTAACGGCTCTTTCTTCCTTATTGTATGTCATAAAAAATGATAATAAAAACAAATAATCATCTTTGTTATTGTACCTGCCTCTGCGCTGCGGCGTCTATCAGGCCTGTGTGGAAGCCATTTGAGGGAAGACTAGGATGATCTCTGCAACCCACTGGTGAGCATGTGTTGCGGGGGGCAACAAGTCTATGGTGTAAAGCCGTTCGGGCAACTTGTGGTCAAAGACACGCGCCCTCCTGAACGTATCCATTTCCGGCCCGTGCTGTTCGCGCGGCGGCGGCTTGCAGAGAAGGAGAGGAAGTTGTCTTTTGGACAACGGAGAGCTCCCCCTTGATGTGCCCCTAGACAGCCATTGTGATTACAGGCGCTGATATGAACGGAGGTTGGGTCAGATCCAGCGTACAAGACCAGCATCACTGAACGAGCTTTTGCTACGTAGAAGTTTATGGCAACGGCAATCCAGACCATCTACGGCTAAAACACATAGTCCACTTAGAAAATCCGGGCAGGCGCGTCGCTACTCCATTCATGCAGATATTGAGTTTTCTTCAGCGCAGCGCGTAGATAGCTTACGCTGACGAAGCGACGAAGTAAACGATGATTGATAATTATAGTATCATTACAGTAGCTTTTCAAGAAGGCCACCATTTATATTTAACATGGAGATGTCCTTTTAAGTCGCTGATATATTTATAAACAAATACTAAATACTCATTCATGAATGTACGTGTCTACAGAACTTATACTAGTCGAAGCTGCTAATAGAGCAGTTGCAAAAGAGTAATTTTTTTTTGTATACTTTGCTATAATAGAACTTTGAAGTGTCTCCGCAGGAACGACGTGTGGTAACGGGTTCTCTAACTTAGCAGTAAATTTTTTTTTTATTGCATGTGATACACTGTATTGCAAACAATTAGACACATCATTTGTCCACGGTTTTACGAAACTTTGCAAAGCATGTAACAATAAACTTTCCGTGTTAATGTTGGTTTTTGAAAATGTTTATCTGTCAAAATGATCTTTCGGCAGACACGATCAGCCTAAAGAGAATCTGTATGACTGTTATTGTATAAGACAGACACCTGAGGTCCTTGTGAACAATTCGACAAATGCTTTGCAATGTTGCATCATATGTAGAGCTTAAAGCGCGCATTGAAGCACGAGGATCGCCCAAAACGCATTTTTGCATTGCTGATATGTAGGAACTTGGTTTTGTATCTTTGCAGCCGCGTACTTAGTTGCAATTTTATTAAAACTATCGTTTTCTGGAACACGTTGGAATTTTATCAGGGTCCGTCCGACTCAAAAAGAACTGATATTTGCTAAAATTTCTTAGACACGGTAAACACTCGGTTGGCCATGGCTGGTGTTTGTTTGTATTGCTCTTAATATAGGCTCTTGCTGAATACCAGATCTGACGCACGAGTGTTCAGAGAAAGCCCGCCTATCTCTCTCTTTCTTCTATATATATGTATATATATATAAATTAGATATATAAGAAGTTTATTTCCGTATAATACATTAGGTATATGTTACCACACATCAACTAGCTAAGCCAATGCGCATTGAGACTGTCACGTGTCCGTTTCGATGAGGCCAGGGCGAGACCACTTCAGGAGTGTGCCCCGAACGGAGGCAGCGTTTCCACGTTGTGTCAAGACCCAGGCGTTGTTTAAGAAAGGACGATAACCTGTTATCACCGGATGACAGGTTTAACAAGGTCCCAACTTTGCGGATCAGCTGCTTGGTCCGAACGCCAGGGGCAACCCAAAGTTTCAAACGCGAGAGGGCAAATTCATGGGGATAGCCGATTGATGAGTATTTTCTCAACTTGTTAGCCTCCGCAAGGTGGGCTGCATAACCAGCTTCGGATGCGCCGCCACCGACCATAGAAGGAGCTAAGGAGTCGGTAACGGTTGCATCCCAAACTAGCATTTGCCTCGCTCGAAATATATTATATATATATATTATATATATATAAGGCGAGCACTGCGCGAGTGTGCAAACGTATTGTAAAATGATTACTAAATCATCAAAATATTTTCTAGATGTATATATATATATATATAGAATATATAGGATATTAGCACTTCATCAAATAAGAATCGCCAAATATGCCTCAGCTACGTCTGAAGCCCTTATGCATATAGGAATATTGGTACAGCGTCGTGTGAGCGTCGGGAGAAAGAAGCTCGATTTTAGGTTTATAAGGATCGCTTTGTACTCATTTCCATTATTGGAACGAAGTCGAAGAGCGGGAAGAGCGCAAGTGAACGGCTTGCGGCGTTGCGGACGAGTTCGGCCAGAGAAGGTTACTCGAAATCGTTCCTTGTGTCGTGCGTCTCGGCGAGCAAGCGAGGTCGGTCTGCACGTATGATCAGAACTCCGGTTCAGGGGGCGAGCCCAATTTGGCTCATTCAATTGGCGTCGGTGTCGTCGGGGCCCGGGCAACCGGAAATTGGAACAAAAGAAATCCCATTGAGCTGTGGCCGCGGCAGTGCTCGAGGTTCGGCAGACTACGAGAAAGACGCCTATGACAACGACAATATCCGCTTAACAATTGCCGGTCCGGCCAGGATAGGGTAGAGGGTGACTCCATCCTTTTTGGTTTAACGGTCCGCTGTGCGGCTCTATATGATTCATCCATATTTGCGATATCTTCGATTCTGTCGATTTCAATCAACGAGCTGTTTGAACACGTTCGCCTTGCGGCGGTTACTTCGGCGACCTGTTGCCACCTTGGCACCGATGGCAAGTTAACAGCAGTCAGACTACTGACTTTGCAGGTAGTGGTGGGCTTCATAGCGTTAGACAAATTCGCTACATTTTGCCTATTGGAAAACCCTTTGCACGTCTTTTAATTTGGCTATACGTATATCAACGTAAATCGTATGACCGAAAATCGTTTGCACTGCTTCTCTCGTCGGAAGCGTAAAGATGATAGAGCTTCATGAAGATACATTTGAAATGTATATTATACTCAATTTGAAGGAAATAAACATAATTGTAATTGTAATTAATTTGGATATATATATATATATGATACATACATACATACATACATATAAATGTATATATAACCAAATGTGCTTGGAAGTTCTGCGTCTTGCGGAGTTGTTACGAGCGCATCTTTTTTCCAAGGAAACGATTTGATGGCTTCGGGGTCACGGAACAGAGGGAACCTGTTGTTGTTGTCGTTGTGGTCGTTTCTGTTTGGGTTGCTGTTGCGTTTGCTATATCGTGGGCCGTTTTGCTTCATATACTCTCAGCTCCACCCGGAACGTCGCTGATCGTCAGTCAGCCTGTGTTCCGTGTCTGTTTGTGCGTCGCTTGTAAGTCGCTGTCCGCATCAGAGGGCGGCACCGTGTAAAACCTCCGTGAAAAACGAACGCCAAATGTCGGCGCAGACCGTGGGCCATATGGGCCCGACGTGGCCTGCGACCGACAACGACAACAACAACAACATCGGCAGCAACAGAAGCAAGAACAGCAGCAACTGCAGCAGCAGCAGCGGCAGAACCAGCAGCTTAGCGGACAAGCGTACGCCGGATCGCCGAAGTACACCCCCGCCTGGAGTTGGGGTTTCATGGCGCCCTAGCGGCGCCACTGCCGACCCCAAGACGGCTGCGGCGGCAGTGGCGGCGGCGGCAACGGCGACGACGAAGATGACGAC
Source organism: Dermanyssus gallinae (assembly GCA_003439945.1). Classification (NCBI taxonomy): domain Eukaryota; kingdom Metazoa; phylum Arthropoda; class Arachnida; order Mesostigmata; family Dermanyssidae; genus Dermanyssus; species Dermanyssus gallinae. Next base: position 21,303 of record QVRM01001621.1, read on the forward strand.
GGTGCAGAGACGAAGAAGCTTCGCGCGGGCCCGGCAAAAGCCTATGGCGCTGCAATGATGCGGCGCACCATACTACACAATAACGTGGTCATGTTCGGGCGAGACGTGTTCGAAAGGCGGACGACTTGCGGAAATCCACTAACGCAACGCAAGCTTACTGGAAATGCTTTCTTTTTATCGTACTACGTCGTAGAGCTGTGCCATCGTGCCAGCAATAAAGACCAGAACAGCAACACCACTCCAGCAGCAACGTCCAGAACCAACAAACAACGATCGACGGCCACAACAACAACAACGACAACAACAACACAACAACAACAATAATAGCAACAACAACAAACAATAATAGCAACAACAATCGACGGCCACAACAGCCGCCGACTTTAGTTGCAACAACAAGAAACAAGCGCACGCCTTGTTCGTACGGTCGGCACATGTGATGGCCATCCTACGCATCCTCACTGCAAGCACACACCGTAGTAGCTAGCGGTCGCAGATATGCGCACAATAACACTTACGCACGTAGATAGTCAGCTAGACAGACAGACAGAAGGACAGATGAACGAACAGACGCGCCTATGTCCGCTCGCGCAAGCAAGCAAAGGCGACGCGACCAGCATCGCAATTGCGGCTAAGCTTCGGCATACGTATATCAGGGCGTCATTTCCTTTTCGTCCTTTTCCTTCAACGAGCGATCAGCCAACCAACCAACGAACTGACTGTGCGCCGCGAGATGCGACCCTGATACGAGATGGATTAGAGATGCATTAATGAGTAAATGAATCAGTAGTGTCTGGTGGTGATGATGGTGGCGGTGTACCGGCTTCTACGTGGCCAGCCGACCGGTGGGATTTTCAGTTAGACAGCGAATCAGTAAGTCAGATCATTCGCTGCGCTGTGCGACCAGTCATCGCCCATGACGGGCCGTGACTGGGGTTGGATGTTAGATTGCTGCTCCAGCGTATCCAACGGCCTACCGACAACTCCCCTCCCTCCGCAGAAAAATGCCGCCCTCTGAAACCAACCCCCGATCCACTTGACGACACTCACGTGGCCTCCTGTCTGTCAATCGTGCGCAGTCTTGTCGCGCGGGGGGTGCCGAGGCGGCACCTCGCCACCATCATCACCACCATCACCACACCACCATCACCACGTCGTTCGCGAACCCGCTGACGTCGTCTGACCCCTTGACGCCTACGAGCTACTGCTATACTACTGCACTGTATGCAATGTCTGTGCGCTCGAGCAAATGTGTCCTCGTGTGAAATCATGCCGTCAGCCAACGTAGCTGTTGTTGTAGTTGTGGTTGTTGTTGTCGCTATTGTTGTTGTTGCTGTCGCTGTTGTTGTTGTGCTGTTGTCGTTAAGGTCCCCCTTTTGGTCTTCGCCAGCATCATTGCCATTGACCTGTGCGTCGAATGTGGGCAGGCGATTCTGCCAGGAGGACGAAGAGAGGGATGGGCTAACGGCATGATGTTCTAATGCTGTCTTTACTGCCGCGATTCTTGCTGCTGCTGCTGCTGCAGCAGCTGCTATATGTAGCTGCACCTTGCGTTTGACCAGCAACAATATCCATGAGCCTTGGCCATCAGCTGCATTAACTGCATCATCAGGAGTTTAGGGGGGCGGGTGGCACGGCTGACAGGGTCGTGCGTAAGAATCATACGTGAGGAACTGGGAGCCGAAATCTGCCGTCACGTGAGGCATATGACGTATCGTTGTACATCGTGCTTGTCGAATAACGTAGCAATAACAATAGCAGCCAACAGCAGCACAACAACGACGGCCACAGACTTGATGAAAAGGGCGTTTAGCTGGTTACTGAACGTCAGTTGTTTCTACTAGTACTGATGTTATTCTTACTACAATAGTCGTTCTCTCGAAATATCAAATGGCCATTAATATTTGATTTG
>QVRM01001622.1:0-162500 GCA_003439945.1 Dermanyssus gallinae
GGGTGGTGGTAATGATCTTACCATCACTGACACTGGTGTGCGCTGCTCAAGTCATCATTTCTCATCGACGGAGAGAAGTAGACGACGTAGGAAATTTCGAGTTTCGACTAGCGTGATGAGGTCGACTATTGGTGGCACACTAACCGAACTTAGAGTCGCTAGTCGTTTGTTGCTCGAAGAAGAAGAACAACAAGAAGAAGAAGAAAAAGAAGAAACAACAACGAGGAAAGATTGCCAACGACAATGCGAAGCAACGGAATGAATATCCGTACACAGAAGATATGGGCGATGAGCTCGTCGAACCCTCGGGTCGGGGTGGACGCCCTCGAATGTGAACACGACATCAGTACGATTGCAATACCAGCCGCAGCAGCAGCAGTAGCAACAACAACAACAACAACAACAACGATAGCCTTGACCAACCTTGTGCACAAAATTGCTAAGAACAGGGTGCGCCGCCCTGTACAACGGATACTATTCCTGGCCACCATCAGCAGAACCCAAACGGCTGGTTCTGCTATTACTATATGCTTCGACTACCATTACTACTTACTACTGCTACTACTACTACAACTGCTGTTGCATTTACCGTAGCCGTTGCTACCAGTACCAGGTTCATCATGGTATTAAACGCATGTATAGGAAACGGCTCACGACTCGTTGGTGGTAGGTCAGCCAACCAACCACCCAACGAACCAGCCAGCCAGTCATCATCTTGAATGACGAGACAGACGTATCAGCGTGAGCAGGAATCAGGAAACTCGGCAGAGTCACCTACAAGCAGAGTGCGAGACGGCACAGATAATATATTATATATATATATATATCTATAGAGAGAGAGAGAGAGAGAGATAGAGGAGAGGGGGAGGGAGAGAAAGTATAGCAGAGAGCGGGAGAAGGAAAATATGGTGGAAAGAGAGAGGGGGGCAGGAGGCAAAGAGGAGAAGATTACGACCATCAACGACAGAGTATCGCACGCGGAACGAGGAGGAGAAGAGAACCCACGCTGTTCCGCCCTTGGCGAAATGAACACTGATCAGACCGACGGGCCGCTTGTCAGGCTACAACGATGTAGTTTTCCGTCAAATCTAGAAATCTGTCTGTTTGCCTTAGTGGTTGGTGAGCCGCTTGCTTAACTCGATGTTGCCGCGCAGACGCAGGCAGATAGACAATCGGAATTCGCCGGCCGTTTTTGTTGTTGACCAGTCCGTCCCTTTAAGGCCGAGTTTACGCCTCGTTCGAGTGTTAAGAACATTAAATATATATATATTATATATATATAAATATATATAAATAAATATATTATATATATATATTATATAAATAAATATATATATATATATATATATATATATATTTTATAATATATATACATTTTTACAGGTAATCGTTTTTTACCCACACAATCAACTCACCTCGAGTGAGAAAGGAAGAGAGAAATGAGGGGAGAGAATACGAGAGTGAGTACCGTGTTATTGTCGTAACACAGACGCCGCCCGGTGGTTCTGTTTCCCAAAAAACGTCGGTCGATCAAACTCGGTCGATCTCTGTAACTGCGTTGTATGACCATTGACCGCTAGAGACGTCACCTACTGTCGTAGACGGCAACGGGAGCGCCACGCGTAGTTTGACACGCAACGTTGGATGGGCACGTACACGTGACCACCCATGTGCCCTATTGTGTGCCTGTATACGTGTATGTGTGGTGTGTGTGCGTGTTAGTATGTTGATTGGGACGGTTAAACCAGCGGCAGGAGAAAGAGCACAAGGGTCGACAAGGTTTACTTGTTGTATCCAGCCATCATCTATCGATGCCCACTTGTCTGGCTTTCTTTCGCTATATCTCCTTGCCTGATATCACTGTGAAGGTAAACTCAGCTAGTTTATAAGCTAGTGCTGTGTGCAGTAGTCCACAAATGGGTCAGCGCAGCACAGCTAACCACACGTATGTATACACGCATACACACGCAGAAACACGCCTGGGCCATAGAGGCGACAGATGCTGATCATGCTGAGCAGCCGCAGAGTTCGAAACAATCAGTTTGCTCTGGAGCTGGCGCTTGCTTGTCTGGCTAGCTAAGTCAGCTAGCTTTCACCTCCAGAAAGGTTTCACCGTTCACACTCGTTCTTCGTTCTTCGATGACATCGGACCCCGGAATGTGCACCGTAATTCAATTCGGGGCCGTTTGCCTGTCTTCTCTTCTCTCTTTTGCACATAAATGCCTTGTTAGAAATTGAGACAGGTAAGTAGATAGTGGATCCACTGCTTGAGCTTCAGCAAAACCTTTTTATGCAGAGGCCACTCAGGTCTCTTTGTCATCAATTGTATCCGTCATAATCGTCATCGCCATCATCATCATCATCATCATTGTCACGGTTATCGACCGTCGTCACGGTGATGAATCGTAACATGCGTCACGTTTGTGAGCGGTAGCATTGTGTGCGATATTTCGTCTCAGAGTTTGTGTTTGCTGAGGCTTCGTTTCGCGAACGCGGAGGTTTGTCGGCCGTCTATTTGCGCGTTTGTTTTGTACGGACGCCAATGATGCTGCAGGTATAGCACAGGCAACGAAACGACGAAGACACCTTCAATGAGCACGGCGTACGACAGCGTGACGAAGTTGAATGGCAAAGTCTTTGATGCTGCCACCACGTTCCGCGTTTATATTTCGTCCGATTCTACTCTGGACAACCCGCCTCAAGGAGGTGCACGAAGATACAGCTGCTACCTCTGTCAATCTGGACCTCTGTCTGTCTGGACGACGGCCGCGAACTTTGAAGCATCGGAGCATAAACGGAGGAAACGGAGGCAAGAACCACTATCAGCACTGCGAACAAACGTAATAACAATGATATGAAAGTAGGATACTGGAAGGACTATGGAACGTAATATGAACAGCAACTACTGCTGCTGCTGCTGCTGCTGCTGCAAGAGTTCGAATTATAATAGAACTAGAAACGAAACAATACGAAGCGCTTCCATCCACCCCCTTTCCTTCGTGGGGGGGTTTCCACAAAAATACCTCGTAAGCGCAGCGTAGTTGAACCATCGAAAGCCATCACCGTGTCATCGCCGGCGCTGACAGAGCTGGCTCAACAGTGTTGAGGGTCTTAGCGGCGATGACGATGGTCATGAAGACCGTCTAGAGCCAGCAAGCGAGATTTGGACTTTACTGGAGACATTTTCCGAAGCCCCCGACTCGATGCTGCAGGGTCTGTTCTTACTCCTTTCTTGTCCTCTCGGGTTCCATTTATCGGGTATATCGCCCGTATATCGCACACACAACACACCACGCCAGATGCCACCTGGGCCGTTACGCTTTGGCTGACGCGGTCATCTTCCATCGTCATAGCCGTCTCTATTGCAGTCTCCTTTATTGTTATTGATGTCATTACTATTCGCATTACTACTACGACTACTAAAAATTAAACTTTTCGACTTGACCCTCAGCCAAGATTGCAAGATGCAAGATGGTGCATTCTGGCCGCGTTTATTAGTGTTTCTGCTTCTATTTATGATGGCTATTATGCCTACCGACAACAAGCAAATCATTATTATATTATATAACGTGTGTGTAGTTTCGATATCACTTCGATGCTTTGGACTAGTAGTTCACTTATTTCTACTAAGTTGAGTGTAGTTCTGGAGATCGTCGACCTAGCAGTAGACGGACTGCTTTCACACTGTCTATCTTCGCGCGATTCGTGCCGGGCTGCGATGCAGTCGCCCGCCATAAGGCTAACACAACTGATAACATGCATGCTGTGTGGATGAACACGTAAACAAAACGACTTGCAAATGTACATACGGTAACAATTTGTCTTTGTTTTGTTTTTCTGTCGCTGTCTTCTTTGTCGTGCTCTTCTTTATCTCGCTCGGTTCGCCTTTTTATGATCCTACTATTTGTGTGTACCATTTGCTCAATGTTGTGCATTGCATAGCTTTCCACTTCACAGCACGTCCACTTGACATATCTAGAGAATGACGCCGAAGAGGCCGAAGAATCGAAATCATGGGGCATCAAGACATGACCGCTGACTGACCAAGTGGTAATCGAGATGGTGTCTAGCTTGTAATGGAAATGCAGCCGACGGGGCAGACACGGACTATCGGATTGATAGTCGCATCGTGCTTCGGTCGGTGCTTGGATCGGTGCTATGGCGCACTATAACGACTCGCTACCATGACTTCTAGTCGTTGTAGTAGCAGTCAGCAGTAGTAGAAGTAGTAGTAGTAGTAGTGGTAGTTCTGCCAGTACTCTTTGCTAGTTTCATCGTAGCGGTTGGTAAAATTTGATGTTCAACAGAAACAGCAGAGGCATTCGATCGCTAAGCGCGCCATATTTGAAGATTGCTGTTGCTGTTGTTGGCACAGCAACTGTGCAATGTAGCAACGATAAACTCGCGTTTTTCGCTCACCGACGACCAGAGATAGTCACCCGGACAAGCAGTCACACACACACACACAAACAAACCACAGTGAACTTTAGCGGCGGGCCCAGCAGACGGCTGAGCACGTGGCTGGAACACGTTTTCTAGACAGTCAATCCCGCCCCCCCCCCCCCATTCATCCACTGACAGACGATAATGTAACTTGTGCCGCGCAGAGGTTGCTTCGCCGCTCTGAGGTGAGGTGAACACAAGTCACACAACAACGCCCGCTGTTGAAAAAAGCAACTATCAGTAACAATGACATCAATGGCAACAACAACAACAACAAGCATCATCAACAACAACAACAATCAACGTGACAGACCACCACGATAGTTTGCTGAGTGTTTGTTGATCCTCCACGGGCGGGCCGTTTGCCCGCCCTTTCGACTCTCGAAGAGGGAAGCCCTGCTTGAGCTGAAAAGGAAAAGAAGACGAAGACCAAGAAAAAGAAGATGATGAAGAAAGTTCGCAAGGGAACTGGAAGAGGCAAGGGACCAGGAATAGTTGGGTCTTCGAGTTTAGTCTTCGAGCGGCGGCAAGAGAAGACGGCGAAGGGAAGAGAAGTCGACCGTCGATGTATCATTCGATTTTCGGCAAGCCAGTTACGACGCTCGAAGGTCGATGGGCTTTGCGTCCGCTGCAATGTTGCCACGTTCTCACACACCGTCCGTATCATGTCACAGCAAAGTGAGCGTAACTTAAGCGTGGTAGTGAACCTGCAGAACTATTAGCAGCAGCAGAAGACGTGCAGTAGTCATATAAATACTATTACTGCTGCTGCTGCTGGAATGCAAAGCGCGATAACAAAAGTAGTTGGCCGATGGAAATGCCCCCCGTAGTTCTAGTATCTGTAAATGACTCTGTAAAGCGACAGATTTTCGCCGCTAGCTACGAAGCTACGTTGTTTTTACTCGTCCAACCGTAAATAATCACTCGGGGGGGGGGGGGGGGGGAATGTTGTGGGAATAGCGCGTTTTCTTCGCGGCGAGTAGTTCGTCAGCGAGTAGATGTGAGCGTTTGTTTGTCGTAGTGGGACAACCAAACGAGCAGAAGTTTTCCCAGCTACTAACTAACTTCGAAGTTCATAGCAGTCGGCACAGTCGGCACAGTCGAACAGTGTCTGTAGCAGCAGCAGCCGCGGTGGTGCCCGTGGACGCAGTAGACGACGAACGTAATCGACGTAGTCTCGCGCCGGCGCGACAGGTTGTAGATACACTGTTTGCTTCAGCCTCGCGAATTCTCATAAGCGCATGGTGTCGTCGACGATGACGATGATAGCAACAATAAAAATAACAAGAACATTAAAAACACCAGCGACAACAACAACAACAGAAACTGCCACAACAATAGCTGCAACGACAGCAACAGCCACAACAACAACAACAACAACAATCGCAACAACAATGAGATATATTCCTCGTAAGAATAGTAAAAGTAGTCGTCGTCGTAGTAGTAGTAGTAGTGGTAGTAGTAGTAGCAAGTACAACGTGTTGTGTTCTAGTCCGTCGCGAGTGCTCTCGTGACGCGTCGACGGAGACGGTGACGCTCGGCGTAATGGTATACTTCTCTGACGAGAATAGTGTCTAGCGTTGCAGTGGCTGACGAATGTGCTGGCTGCGAAATACAACAACAACAACAACATCAACAACAACAGCAATCATAATAACAAAAATAGCAACATTATGTCGTCGTAGGTCTCACTGACGCCTTGAGGGAGTCCGAAACCAAGCGAGCGAGCAAGCGGAATGACGGACAATATGGTTTGAGTACTGCGCAGATTGTTATTGCGAATATTAAAAGGGATTGAAAGTCTATTTCTACTAAGAAGTTTGTGCGTACATTATAAGATCAGCTCTTAAGATATATATATATATATATATATAATATATATATATATATATATATATATATATATATATATATATATATATATATATATATATATATATATATATATTTATATCCTAGCTGTCTGTTTACCTATCTTCCTGTCCATCGAGCTGCGCGCCATCTTAAAATTAGATTTCTTGAAATTTTACGGTAGTAATTCCTAATGATGCCTGGTCTTAGAACCAGGTGGCAAACATTTGTGGGGTGGCAAACAAATGATTCCCTTGTAGTCGATAAAAACAGTCAATATAATTTTGGTGCTGGATCTGGTATGTCTGAAATTTTTCAATAGACTCTTCCTTGGAATCACCACTGGGAGGATTGGGCTTTGGTCTCGAGGTCGTAACCATATACCCATGACTCGTTTCCTGTACTCACTCTCTAAAGCACCCAGGGTCTTCTGTCATCGCCTGGAGGTTAAATTCGGACATTTTCGGAGGGGTGTTTATTTGCTGGAAATACAACATTTTTGACGCATAACATTCTTCCAGTCTTCTGACGCCGAAAATATCGGTCAAGTTAGGTTACACCTAATCCATAAGAGACCTCCAATTTCTCAGCTTCTTGCGTTGCGATCTTCCTCATAGTCATTCGGCAGTTGTTGAGTGCGGCACCACGAAATCTTTCAACGTTTTCTGCGGTTTTTGGCGTCAACGGCCACTTCCCGAACGGGGGTCATCTCCGGACTCTTCGCGTCCATTGCAACATTTATATATATAGACATTTATAATTATATATATATATATATGCGTGTACGTCCGTCTGTATGAGTATGTATGCGGATCGTTGTACGTAAAAAAAACGTGCCCGTTGCGGCATTGCTGCTGCTGCAGCGCTCAAGCGGTAACGATTGTTGTTCCCTGCGTACGTTCCACGACGGAAAACATCTACACACAATCGCAACCACACAAACGAGCACGAGTGAGAGTCAATGTTTGTTGCTACGTGGTGAAAATACGTGATGTGGTGAATTTTTTCGAATAAACGAACGGACCAGTACGTCCTTTGTGCACACGCATGCACGCAGGATAGATATGGCACTACACTCTTTATAGATTTGCCACTATTACACCCCCTCTGCCCTGCAAGCCATCTCCTTGTCGTTGTTGTTGCTTATTTGTTGTTGTTCTTATTGTTGTTGTCGTCGTTGTTTTTGCTGTTGTAGCTGTTATTGTACTTGTCTTTGCTGATGTTACTGGTGAACGAATTATTGTTGTTGTTGTCGTTGTTGTTGTTGTTGTTGTTGCTGCTGCTGCTGTCGCGCCAGTCCGGTGAAACCACACGGTGAGTGAATTATGAAAGCCAGAGCCGACATGTCGGCTCAATCGCTGAGGATTGTGGCGTCTGTAATTCATCGCCCGCGCGTCGCCGAGTCGTTGTTGTTGTTGTTGTTGTTGTTGTTGTTGTTGTTGTTGTCGTCGTCATCGTCGCCGCCAGCAAGGACCGCATTGCAAAATTGTCCACCAATGGTGTGGGCCACAACCTCCATCGCCATCGCAACGTAACTTAACAACATCAGCAACAACAATAACGACAACAACAACAACGACGACGACGACTGTGACGCCGCCGCCACCACCATCACCGCGTCGACTCGCAGCTAGCTGCTATATGAAGAAGCTCTAGCGATCATACACTGTGCATTACCAGTGTTCCTACTGGTAAAACCGGCAATGGCCCTATCAGTAACAACAGCGACATCAACAACAGCAAAAACAATAACGTCAGCAGCGGCAACAACAACAACAATAACAGCGACAACACAATAACAGCGACAACAACAACAGCGACAACAACAACAACAACGACAACAACAACAACATGACACTGACGTCGTCCACTGCCACCAACACAGTGCGCAGTGGTCGTCGCCAGATTGCGGTCGAAAGCTTCGACTGGGCGACGCAACGTCGGGAAGAACAGACTTACTTGCTTAGTTACAACTACAACAACTACTACTACTGCTACTACCACCACTATTACGGCTATTGCTGCTAGTAGTAGTACATGTGTTCCTGCTTGCTTGCTTAAGTCCCGAACAACCCGAACGCGTAGAACAGGCAGAATAACGACCACACTTAATCCACTGTCGAGGCTGGCGCCACTGCTGTCGCCCCCGACAATGACGACGACGACGACAACAGCAACAACAGCAACAACAGTGACAACAACAGCAGCAACAACAGTAACAACAACAGCAACAGCTTATTCGTTGTCGGTGGCAAATAGCTAATGAACGGGGACCCCCTCCTCGGACTGAACAAACGAGCGACGATTTTAGTTGACGTGCTTCGTTGGCGGGGTCGTTTTCGTTCCAGCTTTGTTGTTGTCGTCGTCGTCGTCGTTGTCGTCGTTGTTGTTGTTGTTGTTGTTGTTGTTGCTGTTGTCGTTGTTGTCGCTGTTGATGCTGTTGTTGTTGTTGTTGTTCTCGTCTGTTTCATGATACTGGTGGTGGTGGTGGCGGTGATATTAGTACGGCAACTACACCTACTACTGCAATGTGTACTAAGACAACAATTCTTACGACAAACATCGATACGGTTGTTGTTGTTGCGCCGGTTGTTACTAATATCGTCTATTTCCGAGCTACTACCGGCTATGCAGTTGTTGCTACAGCTGCTGCTGGTCCAAAGTATGGTAGCTCTCTCTCTGCTATGCAAGTCTTGCGGTCGTGATCATGGACATATTGTTTCTACGACTACTACTACACTACTACTACGCTACTGGTATCCTGATTTGGATCAGCCGGCCGTCCAGCCAGCCATCCAGCTGCCTTTTCACTTGACTTGACTTGTTCTTGCGATTTTAGACGCGCCACGAAAGTGGGCTCCAGCACATTGCGATCCGTCAGCGTCTATTGTTGCTGGTCCAAAGTAAGGCAGACCTCTCTGCTGTTGTTAATGTTATTTGTTGTTGTTGTTGTTGTTGTTGTCGTTGCCAATGTTGTCGTTCGTCTGCATTGGTGACAGGACATAATGACAGAATCGTACACAGGACGTTGTTGTTATTGCTTGTTGTTGTTGGTGGTGGTGGTGTTGTTGTTGCTGTTGTTGTTGGTGGTGTTGTTGTGATTTTAAAGTAATTTGCTACCGGTGGTGTTACTACTTTTACTTGTAACATCACGTATCCATACCTTGGAATAGACCGCACTGATCGTCCTATAACCAAGAGCGAGCCGACGAATGGCAACCTGGACTAGGCGAAGTGTACGAAGGTGGACGACGAAATGTCTATACGACATGTGGACGTATCATTGCTCGTGTGGCCAATCGGTCGGACTAGCAAATAAGCGGGTGGGTGGGAGTTTGTATGGTGTCATTTATACGGGCTGGCTGCTGACGTTAGCGAATTCCAACGGCCAGGGCATGGGAGTTGGTTGCTCCAACGTGATTTCCGGACATAGGGTGTGTTGGGGGGGGAAGGTTGCTGCAATCACTGTCGCTAACGTTCCGGTTGTATCAGACGACTGAAGTTAGAATCATGCGATTTCGGTTTTCTTAAGGTTAAGCCCTCTTTCCTTGATCCGTCAGTTTTCTTATTTCGCCATTTCTCTCTCTCTCGCTCTATCGTTTTTCGTGTCTCCCCTTCAAATGTTATTCAATGCTCAATGTTTACTTTATTTCTCTGACTTCATTTCATTATTTTCTTGCGTTTTTGTCTCGACTTATTGATTTGTCCTTCGTATTCCTTTCCGCTGGCTGGCTGGCTACCTGCCAGACGATGCGAAAACTATCGCGCGCGGCACATAGCGAGTAACACATATAGCACACATGAGTAGCCGACGGCTTGGTTAATCTACTATAACGGCTACACGCCATGCTTGTCGGCGTGTCTAAACGACGCGCTCTTTCTATTTAGGGTCTCCTCTTCAATGAATTAAGGACTAAATAAATAGATTTTGTTCTCTACTCGAGTTAAAGTCGCCGGTCGTTGGGCTGATCGTGTACAACGCCAGCCCTTTTGATGATGTGTATTTAGCAAGAGTTTTGAGTGGATTTTGCAACATTTCGTAGACTAAATAATGTAGGCTAATTGGCCGATAATAAGAATTACACGTATACGTCACTCACTGTATGCTATGGTATACGAGACGAGGTCGTCCGGACGTAAATCGATTGTGTGTGCTTTACGTGCAGGATGTAGAAATACGTTAGTCTACAAATCTCTGGCCACAGCGTTTCGAGCGAGATTTGCGGCGGATGACGAACGACACCTCACACCCGCGTCTCTGTGGTCGCATAGATTAGCGTTGGACTGCCGCCGACCTGCATTGACCGGAATTTTGCAGAAACTTCCGCCGAGGCCTCACTTCTCCAGTTCGGCTAACTTCACCGAAATGCGTAACATGTGCGTTGTTATGAAATGACTTTGCTTCGCATCCGTCTCGGGAGCTGACCGACCAAATTAACTGGATTTGTATTTTTACCATGGAATAATCTGATGCCCAAGTGTTGTTTCGCACATAAGATATATACGTCGTCGTTAAGGACAGCGGCAGTGAAAACTATAACTACATATAATATATATATATATATATATATATATAATATATATATATATATATATATATATATAGCATTATCAGCCACGGTAAACGCTTGCAGCAGCACTAGAACCAGCAATAGTAAACGAAACGTCGGTGTGTCGACTACGTTCACGTTGGCAGTCTTTTTCGCTAGACAGAACTTTACAACAACTGTTGCTACTGCTACTACTACTACTACTACTACGACGATTGCTACACCTACCATGGACTGCCGCTAACTGACTATATCTGCTAGCGAACTGACCTTGGTGGCTGGCTAAGGTGGAGGAGAATGGGGGCGAACGAGATGGGGGCTCGCTTAAGAATGTCAGAGAAGAAGAGAAGCAGAATAAAAAAGCGCTGCTTCGTTGTTGTTGTTGCCGCTAGATGCCGTTGCTGCTGCTGCAGCAGCAGCAGCAGAACAAACAGAATTTGTCCCAGCCACCCCCTCTCAGCTGCCCCCTCCGGACGCTTCCAGCGGGGCAGGCCAGTGGACGACGAAGGCGTATCATCAACCGAACGGGGGCGCGCGCAAACCAAACGGCGGTTTTTCTGTGAAATGTCTTCTACCTTCTTGCGTCTATGGCGGCATCATCATCACCACCATCATCATCATCACCACCACCACCATCGTCATCATCGTCGTCGTCGTCACAATCACTGTTATTATAATCATTATCACTAGTTGACTCACTGTCGTCGCGCGTCACCAGTTGTTCCACGCATCGATCGATACCATGGCAACAGTGGTGACGCTCGCCGTGGGGGTAGTCGATCAAAGACTGGGGTAGTGGCTGCGGCGCGGCGGTGGTGAACGCCACATCCATGCTGTTCGCGCCATGTTGTCTTGTAGATTACTGGTTGACAGACACAAACTGTGATTAGTTAGCGTCGTTCAGTTAAGTCTCGCTACCGCCGCGTTCTCTCGTCGTCGCTGGTTCTGATCATGCCGTAATCGTCACCTGAAATCGTCACCTCATTTAGGTATGACTCCCCCCCCCCTTCCAGTTGACGTCAGTTAAATTGACGCCTACTCAAGAAACTGGCGAAGGGGGGTGCAAAGTTAGTCTAATCGACAAGGATTTGCATAGTCGGGCGCATATTCATCCGCTAAAGCGCAGCTGTAGCCTGCAGTAATGGTGGGGAGATTGGGAAACGGCTGGTCTTGGGTGGGTTTGAATCCACACTTGCAGACGTGTTTTATGCAGGGGTTGTTCGTGTGTGCAATTCGCATTTTTCACTTTCTTCTAACAAATAAATACGAACAAACAGTAGCAACAGCAGCAACGGCGCCACCCGAACAGAACGAACCGAAAACAAGTACGACACGAGAACCAAAAGTGCGAAGCAATTAGCTGCCAGCCTGTATCTTGCCAACCAATCCCTCATTACCCCACGGACAACTCGTCTAATCATGGTCTAGAGTCATTTATGTCGTATTGTCTATCCATCCCATCAACTCGATGATTAGTTATTGTCTGGAGGTAGTAGTGCCGAGCCCGGTGGCGTGGTGCATTCGCTCCCGCATCCTGACCGAAGGAGACATATATGTGCGCGGATTTAAGCCCCACCGTTGCACATTTGTATTTATGAAGGTCCGTTTATGAGGCAATGTGAAAGGCAGTGCCGTATTAATGTTAAATTTTGGCTAAGGGTCAGCCCAAAAAGTTGAAAAACATTCAGTAACTACTACTACTAATTCTACTACTATACATTAGACAGGCGAAACGAATTCAAATTCTACTCATCCGTGCATCAATTTATTCCTCAGCAGCGACGTGTCTACTCAAGCATACAAGGTGTTAATTGCGCGGCTCTCAAGTTCACCTTACCTTACCTTAACTACATCACCTACAGGTTCATCATGACATTCGAACTACGTTCGCTTAATGTGTAATAGTCACCCATGCAATACACGCAATTTTTGTTGTTGTTGTTACTAGTAGTATTCCCATATGCCGCCCGTTCACCACACGGTCACGTATTGGGCACGCACAGCCGTAACAACGAGAAATGGTCGCCACTTGTCGCCGTTCGACTGGTTTGTCAATCTTGTTCTTTGCTAGTTGACTGTTGTTATGACGTGCCACAACCAGCGTCACGTCTTCTTAACCTTACGATGCAGCACACACGATGCGTCCATGTGTGTACGTTGTTGTCATTGTTGTTGTTGCTGTTGTTGTGGTTGCTGCTGCTGTTGACATTGCTGTTGCTGTGCTTGTGAAGTAGCGGCAGCAGCATTAGCAACGTGACTTCTTCACATGGCCTCGGTACGCGCGGCCAGGGTCGAGCAGAGAGAGCCGGCTGGTGATGATGACTACCGCGACAACGACTTCGTCGTGGTCGACAATGCTAGTCACTATTATCTCGGAAACAACAACAACAGTTGTTGTTGTTGTTGCTGCTTCTGCTGTTATTGTTGTATTAGCCCCCTTCCCCTCCGGTCGATATTGTCGTCTCGGAGGGCTTCCGTTTACTAAACGGAAAAATTGGGACTCGGAGGTCTTCTGTTTACTAAATGGAAAAAAAATATATATATATATTGAGAGAGAGAGAGGCTGTGGGAGGGATGCTAAAGGCCAGATGACGACAATGAAATACGGCCTACGATGTACGCCATGCATATATATATATATATATACATACATATATATGTACATGGGCGTCAAATCGAATGCGGTCGACATACAACCACCGTATACGTACGCACTACATATATATATATAGTATCTGTGTACACACGCACCTACATACATACATTTATATACGCATCCATACATACAAACGCATCGAGGCAGAGGCATGCCAAGTCGTATTGCAGCGGCGGCAGCAGGAGAAGCAACAGCAGCCACAACAACAACAAAAACAGCAACAACAATACGGGTACGGCAATGGTGGCATCAGGGCCAACAACGATGAGCGACTCGGGTTGACTTGTTCGCGCACGCGGCCCGTGGTTTCGTTTCTTTTTCTTTGTTAGAACACGACAGCAATTGTAGTGTTGTCGCGTAGTGGTCCTGCTGTATCAGAAACAGTAACCGTCCACGAAGAAGAAAAATATGATGATGATGAAGTCGAAGTAGATGATAAAGAGTAGTAATAGAACTCGTAATGATGGTAGAATGAGCAATATCGCCGCCAGCGTTGCGCAGGCCACGCCAGGCCACCAAGATGAACAGAAGTGTAGGATTTGGCGCAAAAACAACAACCGTAAGAACAGCGTCAACCAACAATAGCAGGAGCAGTAACAACAACAGCAGCAGCAGCAACAACAACAGTAGCGGCAGCAGCAAGAACAAAAACAACAGCTGCAGCAGCAGCAACAACAACAGCAACAAACATGACGGCGACAACATGGCGATAAGCAAGACGATGGTGGTGCCGGTGGTGGATGGATCAGTGCCGATAGCGGTGGCGGTTGTTGTGATGTTGAAGCTAGTGGAGGTTGGGCGTTCTGTTCCAACTGTTCAACGGCGACCGACGTTCTCGACGAACTCAACCAACTCGATCACAAGTAATACCGTGATTCGGCCGTTTGTGCGACAATACGCACGCAGACTCGCTCACTCACTCACTTATACAGACAGACAACACGCCAAAGCTCACATTTGGCTGACGAAGACATGTATAACAATACAGCAAACAAATACGCTTAGACATGGCCGTAGTAGATAGATGATATAAGCAAACAGTAATCTAATGGCTGAAAGTTAGAGGGAGGAACGGAAGGGGACAACGGACGTCTTCTCGTGTTCTAGAAGACAAGTTTTGCATTGGTCCCCTTTCTTTCTCTCTCTGACTCTCTCGCTCTCCATCTCTCTCTCTCTCTCTCTCTCTCTATATATATATATATATATATATATATGTTGCTCTATAAAGATTTCTTGCCGTTTTCTCCCTCTGGCGGTCATCATAACTTGTCCTTGATCAATTGTAGTAGCAGCAGCAGCAGTTTTAGCAATGCAATGCGAGAGAGACTCAGAGAGAGAGAGAGTGAGTGAGAGAGAGAGAGAGATTCGAAGAGATTGGAAAACTTTTCGACCGCACTTGTTCTAGCAGAATACCGGTGTTTTGTCCGTTGCCGTCAGCGCCGACGCCTCGGACGATAGGATTCTGACGACGGTGAACAACACTGTCTCAGCAATATCTCAGCAACAACGTTCGTTGTTGCTGTTGTATTGTTGTTTTTATTTTTGTTGTTATTGGCTGTTGTTATTGTCGTTCACTGGCGGGCGACACCGGTAGGAAGTGCAACGGCAAGCCGGCAGCTAGCGTCCCTGTAGACACTTTGCTCTGCTGGATAAAGAAAACTGAGATAGTTATTGTTGTTGTTGCTGCTGCTGCTGCTCTTGTTGTCGTTGTTGTCGTAGCGCGGTTGCTGTACTGCGGGAGCATCTATTGCTATTCCTGCTCAACTATTGCCCACCTGCTGTGTGTTTATTATAGATCGAAACCACCAACAACAACAACAACGATGATAATAACGATAGCAAAAGCATCGAACAACAATGGCAGCAACATCAAACAACAACAACAACATCAAACACCAACAACATCAAACAACAACAACAACAACAGCAACGACAACGACATCAACAAAAAACGGCTTTGGGGATATGGGGACACGTCGTCTGGGGGCAAGTTGCCAGCAGGGACGCCGGCTGGCGGCCGAAGCGGTGCCGTAGTTCTTGTCGACGTCGTCGTCGTCGTCATCGTTGATGACAATGACCAGCAGCAGCAACAACAACAACAACAACAACAATAACATCAACAACAACGATAGCAACAACAACAACAACCGACCGCGTTGTTCCTTCGGCCATTCGCGTCCAGCCGTTGGGTATTCGCCGCGGTAGTAGTCTACCTGCCTGCCTGCCTGCAGTAATAAATATGGTCGTCGTATTTACCAGCATTAATAGTAGTAGTAGATGTAGTAGCAGGAGTAGTAGAAGTAGTAGCAGTAGTAGTCGAAGAAGAAGTAATAGTCGCCCGCCGCAGTGACTCGAATGGCCTTGGACTAACTCAAGATGGATGGGGGCCGCCAGTTTTGGCGGGTTTCTTTTGGCCCTTTTTGCTGTGCGCCGCTCTCCCTTTTCCCTATCATCGTGCGCGCTTTTCCCCCCTCTCTCTCTTACGCGCGCTCTCTCTCTCTCTCACGCTCTCTCTATCGCGCGCGCGTTCGGGCGCGCTGCGTGTTGTTTATTTTCCACTGCCTTATTCCTCGCTGGCTTCTCTTAGTTTAGTCTAGCTTCATTCAGTTCTCTGCCATTCTCTGTCTGCCCTGTGTGGTATTTATCTGGCCCGTGTATCCTTCGATCTGTCCGTCTATCTGGATATACGTTCTCTTTTTCTCAGCACACCCAATGCTCGGCGGGCATCTGCTTTCCTGCCGACAGACGTCGCTGGACGTCGTGTATTGCCGCAGAAGCGTCAAGTCCGCGTTATATATATATATATATATATATATATACATATATATATACATATATATATATATATATATATATATATGTATCCGGGAATTGCGCGCCATTTTCTCCCGCTCTCTCGATGGTTAGACACGCCAAGATTTGAACCGCGAAACGTAAACGAAACACAGCCACCTTTGCATCAACACCTGTCACTATTGTTGCCACGTTCTTCGAGTTACTATCTATCGCTTACAGAACGACTTCGACTGCAATTGCTGCTGCTGCTGATCGACTAACTGACTGACCGAAAGCCAGCAACAGTCAAGAGTAGTAGTAAAGTAGAAGTACTAATAATGCAACTAGTTTTAGATTTTTCTCCATCCCCCACGGGGGACCTGGAATCGCCGTGAGGCATGCGTTCAATATGCGCCGAGGGCCGGGCATGTCGTGATATCTCGGGCTTTCAACAGACTCGAGCAACAGTAGCATGACCGCTGACTCTCAACCAGGGTGTGGTTCATCATTCATTCTCAATCACTCATTCTCGCAATAAGCACCGCTCAAACAAAATTCAATCATCAACAAGAACAGCAATAGCAACAGATCGGACCGGATCGGCGACACCCTGATAGATAACTAGCATAGCTAGCGCACTAGCCCTCCTCGCCACCCCACCCACAACCCCCCCCCTAACCCCCTAACCCACACCGCCATTGCCCAATATGTTAGTGATGACAAGCTAACCAGCAGGTAAATAAATGTCCATGGTAGTCGCCCCGCACACAATGACAATTTTTGCCTGGGTGTTCGTTCGTTATATAAATATATAAATAAAAATAAAAAAAAAAATATATATATATATATATATATATAGTAACGAATTCAGTCACGAACTGAATTACACTGTTTCGGTCACTGACTAGCTGGCTGGCTGACTGACTGGCTGGTGATTGTTATTATTGCGGGGCAGTCGACCGCAATAGCTAAACAGCGGCAGCGGTAACAGGGAGCAGTAAAATATTAGTTAGGTTAGCAATACATAGCTTTATATATATATATATGGGTTTGTGTAAAGCAGAGTGCGTGTAAAGAAGAGATAGAGAGGCGAGCACGGCTACGTTCAAGTAGCATTGAAGTGCAATGTCGTCGTCGTTGTTGTTGTTGTTGATGTGGCCGCTACTGTTGTTGTTGTTGTTGTTGTTGCTTTGCTGTTGTTATCGCTGCCCTCTCCTCGTCCGCCGCCACCGCCGCTTGAAGTTATTGAGTTCGTCAGTGGAGAGTATGGAAGAACTTAGAACACGTAACTTAAACTGAAGTAGCCCTGAAAGAAAACGGAATGTTCCGTTTGCCCGCCCAGACGCTCGGCCGACCGGCCATCCAACCTGCCGTCTGCCAGTCTGCTGGTTCGCTCGCTGGCTCACTTGCGACATTAACAGCAGCAGCAGCAACAATAACCATAATAGCAGCAGCAGCAACAACAATAACAATAACAGAGGAGCAGTAACGCCGTGTTGTTGCGTTGAAGGAATATTATCACCGTCACTATCATCATCATCATCATTATCATATTCATGATCATCATCATCATCATAGGCGGCATCGGTGTTTTCTTCTCCTTCTTCTTCTTCTTCGAGTTTTTCTTCATTTTTGTCTTTTTTGCTGCTGCTGCTGCTGCTGCTGGGTCTACTTGAGCATTGCCACTGCAGTCGCTACTGTAGTCAACGTTTTCCCGGGGCCAGCCAACCAGCCAACGGCAGTGGTGGTGGTGGTGGTGGTGGTGGTGGTTTTGGAAGAAGACCATCTAACTCGGATGGACTGAGCGGCGCGTCGGAACCGAACAACGAAGGGACCACCGAAACAACGCTAAGAAAGAAAAAAGAAAGCCCATACACACGCACATAGCCAGGCAGGGTGAGAGAGAGAGACAAATTTACACACAGACAGACAGAGAGACAGACAGACAAACAAAGAGATAAACATACATACGTATAAAAGCAGGGCCACCAGGTAGGAAGCAGGGGACGGGGCTGAAGCTGACTGGGGTATGAGGGGGCTGAGAGGGGAGAGGGGTGAGGGGGGTGAGGGGATCGTCGAGGACAGCGGGGACCAAGCAGCAAGGGACCTTGACGTGGTAGCGGCGGCGGCGGCGGCGCTGACGGCGACGCCGCACATCTGCCGATCGAGAAGAGGCGGCGGTGGCGGCGATCACCAACATCATCATCACCACGGCGAGCACCATCATCAACACCATCAACATCAACACCATCACCACCACCATCAACACCATCAACATCAACGCCATCAACATCAACTCCATCAACATCAACACCATCATCAGCGTGACCATTACAAAGCGACAACGACAAACCCTCCCCAGCCATTGCGAGCAGCAGCAGCAGCAGCAGCAACAACAACAACAGCAAACGAGCAAGCCTTAGTTAGCTAGACAGACAGACAAACAGACAAACAGACAGGCAGACGCTGAAAGCCAACGAACGGCTCGAATGTGGCAGCGGCCAACCGGCCAACCGCCCCACCCGTAACCGTTGGCGTTACTGAGGATGACAAAAACCGCGGTCAAACTCCGCGGCGTCCCTCACTTTTACTGAGAGACTTTTACACACACACACACACACACACACACACAGATACACGACCGCCAAGGTCTTGTGGCTGGCTTCGTTCGAAATGATGATGATGCTGCTGCTATTGTTGTTGTTGTTGTTGCTGGTGCTGGTGCTTCTTCTTTGTTTTTTAGTTTGTTTTTTATTCAAGTTTTTCCTCCTCTTCCTTTTCCTCATCTTGCTATAGTTTTTTGCCTTATTCTAGTAGAAGCGAGAGAGAGTCATCATTACTATCAACAACGCAACGACTATGTCCCTACTAATATCAACAGAAGCAACAACGACAACAACGGCAACAACAACGACTATGTCCCTACTACTATCAACAAAAGCAGCTACAGCCGCCGCCACTGCCTTCAACCACGGGCGGTTGAAGACAGTGCCTGGCCAACAAGTAGATAACGACACACACCAACAACAACAACAACGCCCATAACAACAATGACAACGATTACGTTAGGGCCTTCCTCGTATTGCGCTTTAGCGGAATAAGTCTTGAGTACTGAGGTGCACCACCTATCATCCCCCGGCCATCAGCGGTGGCCGACGTTTTCGTTGAAGTCGGTTGAAGTCGTCGTCGTCATCGTCATCGAAGTCGTTGAATTTGTCGTGGCCCTCATCGTGGCGGCCCGCCATCTTTGCAGGCATCGACAGGGCGCGCTGAAGACGACGACGACGACGACAACAACAACACCGATAGCGGCAAAATGGCGCCAATTCTGTGAGCTCGCGCTTTACGTCATTGGCGCGAGGGCCACTGCGTTCACTGCCGCTGCTGACGGCGGTGATGATGATGGTTGGTGATTGTAGTGTTGTTGCTGCTGCTGCTGCTGCTGCTGCGACTGTTGTTAATGTATATCGACAAGTCGACAACGACTTTCTTCGACAACGTACGCATCTATCTGTACGGGGTGGGGGGGGTTTTCGTGATTTTTTGTTTTATTGTTTGCGTGCCTCCTGCGTGCGATACAACGACTATGATGATGGAAAGCTCCCGAGCCACTAAGGTAACCACCGTCAGGGCGAACCAATATCGACATTGGCCATCAAGCAATGCTAAACACTGACTGATAAACTACTGATGACTATAAAGCATACATGTCCGGAAAAATAGCTTTAAAACAACATCGACAACAAAAACAACAACAACAACTCTCGACACCAGCAGCAACAACGCTGAACGCTACCAACATAAATGCATAGTAGCTAAAGTTTTCGGGCAGACCCTCAGCCAAGATTTAACGTCCACGGAACTGTCTTTCACATTGCTTCATAGACGGACATGCCCCATAAATACAAATATGGGGCAACGGTGGGGCTCGAACCCGCGCACCTGCTATGTGTCTCCTCCGGTTGCGAGACGGAGACTTGAGCCACCACGCCACCGGGCTCGACAAATGCATAGTAGCATCGACTAGAAGTGAAACCAATAAGCATGCCTATAACAAGTAATTCCAGCAATAACGACGCGTTGTTGGGCGATTGCTGCTGTTAAGTTTTTTTTCAGTTATTGGACTCAGTGTTTCCCTTGTCGGTTTGACTTTTTCTTTTCGTCGTTGTTGTTGTAGTAGTAGTAGTAGTCTTTGTTGTTGCTGCAATTGATAACAACAATTGTAGTAGTAGTTTGAAGAATGCTCGTTTCCATTGTTTGTTGCTGCTGCTGTACTGGTCGCTGATGTCGTTGGTATTCTGCATGGTTCTTCTTGTTGTTGTTGCCATTAAAATAACATTTGGGAAAAAATGTCTATTATTGGTGTGCATCATGATACTCGACCGATTCACATAGATTATGACCGAAACCGGGGGCATCTAATTGAAAAATCCATTACGCGTAAACTCTTCGGCCGTAATGCCGCCCTGCGCGAGCGAACGCATAAGCTTTGCTTACACACGGTCCACATGTGTGCGCAGAAACAAGCACATTCTTTACAGGAATCGCTGTTCATCCCATTTATGGTATTGCTATAAGAGATTTGTCACTGTGAGCTAAGTAGATAGAGCCGCCTACAGCACGCCTATAATCCTAATAATATATCCAAAATTCTCGAGTGTTCATCTCGCGGCGGTGTGTCTGGCCAAACTGGCAAGGTAATAGTAGATGTGATTACTGGCCACACTTGTCAATGGTCAATGGGTCTGCCCTCCTCCGAGTCGTTCCACCGAACCAGCAGAAATACGGGTGATTAAGATTAAAATAATAATAATAAGCTAGATGGTAACCATGAAATAACGAGGATACACATTCACACCTCACAATTGTATTATCCTAACACATAATAATGATAATAAATAATAATAATAATAATAATAATAATAATAAACGTATTATTAGTTGTATTATTTGTATTACTCCAGCATTCGTAGTACACGAATAGTGTACTGCTAATAGTCTCATTATCAGTCACACATCGTTACGATTGCCAATATCTTCAGCCAGGCAAGCGCCGACACTGCGATCTGACCGACCGACTGCAGTGCAGACTGTCGGCGGGCGTTCGCTATCGCATTGTTGCGCGGCGGGCGATGATATCTTGGAACCAGTTCTCCACGACCTGGGACGTCAACAACAGCGTCGTTATTAAAAACGTTCGATTTCCCGATGTTGGGCCGTGGCGATTGTGGTGGTTGTGGTGATTGTGGTGATGTTGCTGCTGCTGCTACTGCTGCAGCTGGTCGTATCTGTGTGGATCTGCTTGCTGCCGAATCGAAGTCGTCATGATAGACACGACATCGCGAAGCGGCTCGGCGTGACACGACCCGACGAACAACGTCGTGGATACAAGATGAAGGCAATGTTCTTCCAGAAGAAAAGGTGATTAAGACCCAGCCGTGGTGGCGGCTGCGGGGACAAACATCAAACTGCTACCAAGACCAACAACGTAGCGGGGACAATCTTCTTGCTGTCGTCGTTCGTCGAGTACTATAACATTGTTGATTTATCACCATTTGGCATGCAAATAAATGTGCGTCGTCCGAGCCGTCCGAGCGCGGACGAGTTACGGCGACGGGACTTGACGGCACAGCACAGATGTGTGCGGTTAGTTAGCGTCGTCGACTTCATGTGTCGATGTCTCTGAAACCATACGCTGTCTACTTAGAATGCTTTTGGCTAAGTTGTACTAGTTAGATGAGACTAGATAGATTCGTTTATAGATCGTTTTATAGATGATAAACCATATAGCGCTGAGAGCGGTCAGCGGTCATGCTACCACGAGGACTGTTTGGGAAACCCTAGATATCTCACGGCGGTTCCAAGCCCGTAGGGGACGGAGGATAGTCATCTCCTGCAAAACAAAAAAAGAACATCTCGTTTGTTGGTGCTGCTGCGTTCTTACGTAGAACAAACAGCAAGAGGCGATGTTCCATATTCCGCACCCCCTTCCGGATTTCCGTCGTCGTCGTCGTTATTCTCAAAAACGGCACCCCGAAGAGATGCATTTTAACGGCCAAGCTCTAACGCTGCGACGCCAACCTACTCCAGAATCTTTTACGAGGAAGTTTGTGTTCTTTTTTGTTATGGTGGTGGTATTGCTCTTGCTGCTGCTGCTGCTCAGGGTGGTTATGGTGGTGCAAACGAGGTGCTGGTTTTAGTTGTTGTGTTAATTAGAACAAAACGAAAACATCAACAGTAGCGTATGGCATGGAGGTGGCCCTGGTATGGCCTGCTGGTGCTAGTGAGGATACTGTTGATGGTTGCCGTTGTTGTTGTTGTGCTTGTAGTCGCCACTGCTAACTTCAAGCTAACAAGGCCCAGGAAAGGGCCAAACAAGGGCCTGGAGAACAAATCCGCTTTGGCCTTGAACAGTCTAGGTGTCTCTGTGTATTTATGGGTGTGTAGATATGGGACACAACCAGAAGGGAAGAGAGTGAGAAGGAGAAAGGGAAAGGCTGAAGCGGGTATAGAAGGAAGCGTTCGGAGAAGGCGGAGGACGAGAGGTAAATATATGAGAATAACGAGTCCGAAACGACGCACGTGCGAGAACGATTGAGGTATATATATATATATATATATATATATATATATATATATTTATATATATATAGCGAGAAAGAGAGAGAGAGTTGTTTAAGGTGCTCATAGATTACCGAACGAATCGTCCATAGGTGCCTGTTGCTTGTGTGTCCATCTGTCTATATGTTCGTCTGTCCGTTCATCTCTGTGTGTGTGCCTATCTATGGCAGTTGCACTCAGTTGGATGATGATGATGTTGTTTCTGCTGCTGTTGCTTCTAACAGTGAAGCAATTTCCACTACTACTACTACTACAACTACTACTACAACTACTGCTTCTACTACTACGTATTGCTATTAGAGATTCGTTCGCTATACTACTACTACTACTGCTCCTCTAACCGCCACCAGTATCAGTAAAGCCACCATAATATCGTCCGCAGCTGTTCGATCTGCCCTAGCTCATTCTAAATCTGGCCAATTCCAGCCTCGCCCCCCGTCCTTATTCGCTGGTTGGTGTATTCGTTCATTCGTTCGTCTGTCAGTCGGTCGGTGGGTCTGTTTGTCTGTCTGTCTGACTGACTGTCGATGGGCGGGTGGGAGTCTGGGTGGCTGTGTGGATTGGCCGACTGGTAGCGTCAGCCAAGGCCAAATTCCCACTGAAAAAAAAACCACGATGGTGATGATGATCCACGACGACGACAATGACGCCGACGACCAGAGAGAAGTTCATAACATACGCTACTTTATGCTACTACTAGGCTAGGCCAGCTTGTCGAACGACGCTAGTCGATCGCCTCGAGTCCCGCCGACGAAAAGTAGCCCGCCAACGAAAATAAACGAACTGAACAAAAACACCGCCGCCGCCGTTGCCGCTGAGTACGAAGAAGATGAAGAAGAAGAAAAGAAGAAGGGAAAAGAGAGAGGGAGAAGAAGACCACGAGGAGCAAGATGGATGGAGAAGAAAACGTAGAAAAACCATCACATGGCAGACAGCGAAGGCCCCCGACAGAAGGGCCTATCTAGCGATCATCTACCGACGTACACACGAACAGAACGACGCGCTCGTCTTTGTGCCTTGTGCACGGCGGCCCAGCGTGCCGGCGGGCGGACAAGCAACAAGGCTATTAGCTGCGACTCCTACGGTTGCTGTTGCTGCTACCTCTAGCAATTCTTCTTCGTTCTCTTCCTCTTCTTCTTTTCATTCTGCTACTGCTACTACTACTACTATTGCTACTACGAAAAAAGTACCACGACTACTACTGCTACTACTATTGCTACTACGAAGAAATGTACCACGAATACAATTACTATTACTACTAATACTACTACTGCTACTACGCAGTATGGTACTGCAACCACTTCTACTGCGAAAACGACTTCCAGTCTGGCGCCTCCGTTGGCGGAGGAGGAGGAGGCAAGTAAATGGTAGAGGAAACGGATGGCATCCGCGTCCGTCCGCGGCCCTGTCAGGGCAGGTAGAGCGAATCGAGTACGAGACTATGACGAGCAGAAGCACCTTCTTTCAGGCCGGCCATCCAGCCAACCAGCCAGTCAGGCCCCTTGATCTTCCTCCTTCAATGCTAGTGCTCCTAATGCAGAGTGGTGGTGATGTTTATCGACGGTAACGTCGTCTACGACGACGACGACGACGCCAAGCCCCGGATCGACGAAAAGATCAGGGAGAACGAAATGCTTTCTCCTCTCGCCGCCTCTGCTGCTGCTGCAGCCGCGGGCATCGGCAGTCTCTCAGCGCCACAGCGCATGAGAAGGTTGCTGGCGGCTGGCTGCTACCGTTACCGAACGGAATCGAGTCGTTCGTCGTCTACGACGAAATAACGACGGGGCCCCGGCGCGGTGGCCCCAGCGCTGTTCTTCCGAGCCGAGCGCCTCCTCTTCATCGATCGGGGCCCGAGGGGCCCCATGGCCTCCGGAGTCCGGTCCTACGGCATCATGATGGGTTGCCGCGTTCTAGCTAGCAAACTGTGTGTATGTCCGCGGGTTCGCGCTACAGGAGAGCTATTTGGGATGATGTCGTTGTTGTTGTGGCTGCTGTTGTAATTATGAGTATTATTCATTTTTTAATGATTGTTGTTGTTGGTATAACGGTTATCGTTCTTATTCCTGTGGACGTTGTCTATTGTTAGTTGGCTGTTGCTGGTGGAACGGATATTGTTGCGCATTAAGGCGTTCGTTGATGCTGTCCTTGAACCTATTGATGTACGCTGGCCGGCAATGAATGAATGAATCACTGATGCAGAAGAGCGGCCGCCCGAGGCGCTGTAGTTTCGGGCTGAACCGTTGAACACGACCGGTTGCTGGGCGTAAACGTGGCTAACGAACAGACGACTTCTCCTCATAAACGGCGACATATGCGTCGTAGAAACATACGATTTTGGCCGAATCGAAATAAGCCAATAACGTTGCCATATGCAACACACGCTAAATGTTGTCAACGTCGTTCCGCGCATATAAGGCAGCGTTTACTTTTTACTCACTTCGCAGCACAACGTAGATTCCAAGCCGTGGTCGTCTTTGTCAACGAACTGATTTCGCGCCCGCGTCGTGTTTGACAACATATAGCTAGCTCTCTTCCGGCACGCACCACAGTTTGATGAAGCACACTTGGATGTTCCTAGAACTGTTTGCGCGCTCAAATGCGGAAAATCGCCAAATCGAGAGAAGTCGTTTTCAATCGACTTCGGACTGTGTTTCTGTCACTGACATTGAATTGCTTGCTATCTATCATCTATGTAATTGGTATTGTTAGAGTAGAGACGTGATGACTGTTGTTGTTGTTAGAGAAGTGAGCGACCACCGGAGAGCGAAAATCACAACCATAGGAAAAATCATTGTTCATATTTAAATCTGGAATTATTTTTTTAACAATGGCTTTATTTTCTTTTGTCATGCCATAACCTTAAGTGCTCCGTTGCTTACCATTGTTTTCTAACTGATTGACACCGACCAGACTGTTGGTAAGTTTGTTTTTGTATAAATTGGAAAAAACTCAGCCCCTGGCCCGGCCTAAAAAACAGTGTATGTTGTTGTTGTTTTTGCTGCCGTTGTCAAAGATTACATAGGCGCGATGTACGCCAAGCTGTCGTGGTCATCTGTCGTTACGTACATGATCTGGTTCACCTCAAAGCGATTGTTTTTCCGCGTCCGCAATGGTGTGATGATGGTGGGAAACCATTTTTCTTCCACCCATACTTGACAGTCGAGGTCGAGGTGACTAAAGCTGTTGTTGCTGCTTTAATTTTTAGGATTGTCATGGTTAACCTTGTTGCGTTTGTTGTTGTTGTTGTTGTTTTCCGGTTGTCGTTACTGTCGTTATTGTTGGTGTCCTTGCCACCGTCGTCGTTGTTGTTGTTGTTATTGTTGTTGCTGCTGCTGCTACTGCAATAAAAGTGGTTGTGAATGCTATAGCAGCTATAATGGTCGCTGTTGTTATTGCTGTTGCTGTTGTTGTTGTCGTGGTCGGTGTCAGGCTGTAGTTAGGCTGTCATTGTAAAGTGATAGTTATGATTGTTGTAGTTAATGTTGTTGTTGTCGTTAGTTATGATTGCAGCTGGTGTTGGTGATGGTGGTGGCGGCGGTGCTCAACAAAATAGTGATGTGATAGGTAACAACAGTCGGCGACCCTTGACCTGGCTGCCTGGCTGGCTAGCAAATACTCACAACAACTCACAAGCCAGCTGAAGGACGCCACGACATCAAGATAGATCATGGTCATGATGGCAATGATGACTATAGTCAACAACCGACAGACAGACAGGCAGACAGAGAGACAGGCATTCAGTTATTCACTCGGCCAACCTATCGTTCATTCTCTGACCGATCGGTTGGTAGCTGTTAGTATTTCTACGACTTATACTATTATTGTATTATTATTATTATTATTGTTATTACGACGACCACTAACAATTGTCTCACTCACTGAAGTTGTCGTGTATCTGTCGCCGCCACCACAACTACCACCAGCATCTCCAATGTTATATATAGATGGCCGTAAGTTGGTTATTCGAGTTCACTGCTGAGTTAGTAGCAGCAAGAGTTTCAGCAACAGTCACAACAACAACAACGATACTATAACAACAGTTGCAACAGCAATCTCGAAAGCGGACGTTGTAGCCATAGGGCTCTGAGGGCTCAGTTCGGTTACGCCTCTCTCTCTCTCTCTCTCGTGCGCGCGCGTTCTCTTCCCGTTCTCAATAAGCACATATATATATATATATATATATATATATATATATATATATATATATATATATATATATATATATGTATATATATATAATTCCTGCATTCTCCCTTTGACCTCCCTCTCGATCTGTTGACATTGACTGAGCTCGTAGTTTAGCGTTTAAACTTGCGTTGTTTGCCATTGTTGTTGTTGTCGTCGTCGTCGTCGCCGCCATCGTCCGTCAATCGCGACCGACAACCGCACAATGACGACGACGACGACAACGATATCGTTTTTTGTTGTTGTTGTCGTTGTTGTTGTTGTTGTTGTTGTTGTTGTTGCTGCTGCTGGCGTGACAACCTGCCGCACTGACTGGGTCATGGTCTCTGCGGCTTTTTGGCCCCTGCCCCCCCATGCCCGGGCGCCTACTCCCGCCACCATAATCGTTGTTGCCCGAGCATCTGCTTGCCCTTCTTGCCATGACCACCACCATCACCGCTACTATTATTACTACGACTACTACTACTACTACTATTATTACTACGGCCGCCGCCGAGCCAGCGGAGGAAGCAAGATCAAGTATCCGTTTCGTCGCGGCAGCCACCGTTGTAGCGACGTAGACTTAGATGTCAACGTAGTCATAGTAGTAGTAGTCGTAGTAGTAGTAATTCGTGGTCGTGGTTGGCAGAATAGTACAATAGAGGAACAGCGTGTGCCTCTGCTGCTACCACTAACGACGTTGCAGTCCCGTAGGCTTAGCGTGGTCGAAGCCGCAATAACGCGGTATTTATGACGCGCTTATCGTTTGGTTAGTTTCGTTTGATCGATCGAGAGGCAGGTTAAGCTGCTATTGCTGTCGCTGCTGCTGCTGCCGCTGCTTTCTTAATAATTCGTTCGTTAATACGAACTACTATTACAACAATGACGCGCTGGGACATATGATTGTCATCATCGACTGGAATGTTGCTGCGTTCGATGCGCCCTGTTGTTGTTGCTGTTGAATTTTGAAATTCTCGAAGAGTGTAAAAGTCATATTGTTCGGTGTCTTACTTTTATCGCTCAATCCCTTCTAGTAGATAGCTGTGGGTCAGATAGGAAGCTTAGAAGAAACGCCTTAGTTAATAAAAAACATAAGTCGCTGTTACAGTCTGCTAGCGAAAGCAGATTTGCGGGCATCCTTAACTTTTCCATTCACGTTTGTCACACCACCGACGGGACACCTTTCTGAAATGGCACTCCTATAGTATATGTGGTAGTACGTTAAACAGAATCTCGCTAAACTTTAAATTGCCCTACCTCTATTACTAATGATCGTACAGTTTTTGCACACGCTACCAAAGCGCTTACGATATAGTGGGGTACTTCAGTACAATTCGTAGTCTTCTGAGTTTTCCATCTTGCATATATATATATATATATATATATATATATATATATATGATTACATTGCGAGACACTATATATAGAACCAATATGAAATACATTCTATACTACTGATCTTTGTCGTTGTTCTGTGTGGTTCTACAAGTATTTTTATCCCTCTTGCTCTGCTATTCGAGGAGCAAGCGACGACCTTGCACTGCTCGAGAGATGTCGTTAAGCGAGCCCAGAGCGGCGATAAGCCAGTTGACCGGTAACGACAACAATAGCAACAACAACAGCAACAGCAACAACTGCAACAGCAACAACAACAACAACAACAGCAACAGCAACAACAACAACAACAACAACAACAACCAGGAGGAGGACGACGAGGGCAATCACGATTGACTACGTCATATGCCCATCGAGACCGCTTAGTTGATGGAAGCAGTAGCGGAAACCTTTGTAATGAGAGCCGAGCTTACAGCGGGCAATGGCAGAAAGGGCAAAGAGAGGGGAAGCATGAAGAGAGGGAGAGCGAGACAGAGAAAGACAGAGAGAGATAGAGAGAGAGAGAGAGAGAGAGAGAGAGAGAGAAATAGGACAAATGTATCAAGCCGAGGCGGAGGTCGAGTGGGTGGAGAAACGCAACGGGCAAATACAACTTTTGTAAAGTCCTATATGATCTGTCTAGCGGCAATGCTGCTGTGGGAAAGAAATAGGAGAACAACGAACAACGAAAACGATACTATACTCATAGTATGTAGGCCACCAACTATTACGACGACGACGACGAGAACAAGATTAAGAGGGGGAAGATGAGCAGCTGTAACCGTAGTGTAATGGTTAGATAGCAGTAGCGGGCTGTACTAGCCGGTGCAGCAAAAATAGAACTTATAGGGTTAGTAGTAATAGTTGTTGTTGTTGTTGTCGTTGTTGTAAAAATAAAATAGCAGTAATGTTATAGTACTACAACTATTCGATGATATGATACCCACTGGTGGTAAGCAGAGTAGCTCTTTGTTTATACTGGCAGTGCGTAATTTCGATAAAGTACCGAAAGATCGCGAGTGCGAGGGAAGGAAAAGAAAGGCAGCTTGCCAAGATGACAAGTGTGAGCGTGTTCATACTACTCATCACATTGGCCGAGCTCAAAACTTTTCGAACTCCTCTGAACGAGGATGTTGGAAGTAAGAGGCGGAACTGACGCTTTGTTCCGTTTGACAATGTTGTTGTGCGCATATATGAATAATAATAATAATAGTAATAATAATAATAATAATAATAATAATAATAATAACTATTTTTATTAGCATCATCATATAATTGCAAATACTAACGGCAGATAAAGAATAAGACGAATTAACAATAACTACAATTACGCCACAAAACCGCTGGAATGGGACTCAGCTGATGAGTTTGTCGTCACTGATTCGTCGCAGCACAATACGGTTGCATAGCGTGAGTGGGTGAGGCTTTGGTTTGCTGGTTGGTCGGTGGGTGGTGGTCGGTGGTTGGTTGTTGGTGTATGGGCGTCCGTACGTTTGTATGTATAAATGTATGTATAAATGTATGTATGCATACATACATGTGACGTCGTATGTCGTCGCGTCGATTCTGCTGCATTCGTATGCGGCAAGCAAATAAAGCTCGTCGTAACCGCCAATGGTGGTGGGTGAGATGAAGCAAAGTGATATGGATATGGATGCTACGTCCGTTCGTCCGTCCGTCTGTCCACCACGGGGCCGCTTGCATTGTGCTTAATTTACGTTGCCCGCCGACAGACAGACATACAGGTCGGCGTGTCCGTCTCATGTGAGATCAAGATCCTGCTAAAGATTCGGCTGACTTTTCTTCACTATATACCCCTTTGCCTTTTCTCTTCCGCTGTGTTCTCTTCTCGGCCTTTTTCTCTCGTTATTCCTCTCTCTCTCTCTCTCTCTCTGTGTCTCTCTCCTCTATATCTGTATCTCTACTAAGAAGAATAACAAAATATAAACAAAACAAAAAAAAACAGGATGAAAGCGCTCTGAAAAGAGGTAACACGGCTACGTATTTGCAATGCAGAACGCAGAGACCAACTACACATGTTGACATACACCATGTGTAGTTGGTCCACAAGTTGTCTCTTTCCTCAACCGCCGCACACCTCACGCAGTCACACACACACACATATATATATATATATATATATATATATATATGACTCAGTTTTTTCTTATAACTCAGCTCCAATGACACTCCATGCCATCTGCTACTTCTTTCTTCCAGTGAGTGAGACTGCACTGTGTGCATGATGCTATACATGTGTCGACAATACGACGAAGAGCAATCCCTTAAGATTCTCTGCACGTTTGAGGCGAACACACTGGCCTTCTGACGTGGAACGTAATGTACACACACAGTATATATACATATGTATTTGTATGCATATATATATATACATATTTAAGCGGTAGGTCAAGAGAGCTAGCTAGCTGTGTGTGGTTGGCGCCTTTGTTCAGGCTTCATTGTCTCAGGCGGAATTTATGTGACATTATCTTAGGAGGACAGCAAGAAGGAACAGCGAGCGACTGCAGCAGCAGCCTCGTTCAGAAGTTTCACCACCACCGTCCATCCCGTCAAACAGTTTTACCACCACCACCACTTGACCAGCGCCGCCTGAAATGAATGAAATTCGCGCGCACGACGAACCCGGTCTACGTGCATGCATTGAACGTGCAGGCGCCCCGGTCTCTCGACGATGGGGCGGCCTGTTTGCCTGACTGGCTGACTGTCTGAATGACGACGTTTAGACCGACGTCAGGCCGGCGTCTAGGCGTCAGGCAGCGGCGCCAACAACGTGCTCGATCCGACATGTCGACGTACGTGTCCACGAAACGACGGTACAACTCGACGGCTAAGATGCGATACATAAATGTTACAGCAATGCACAAAATCATATCTCAACGAACGCGAACCAAAAAAAAATGGCGCGAACGTTCAAACATACGCAGCACCAGCAGTAGCAGCAGCAAACTTTGAAAGACTCCAGCCAAAACTCGATGCAGTCAGTATAGTCAATGCGCAGGCCTCGTGTTGCGCGCCAAAGCGGTGTAACTTCCATAGGCCCCTGTAAAGCGTCGCCAAGAAGCGCAGAAGATTGGCGCCAACATAGCATGGTAACGACAACGATAGATGATCGGAGTAGTAACTGTTGTTGTTGTTGTTGTTGGTGTTGCTTTTGTTGTTGATCTGTTGTTACGCTAGTCATTGTTATTGTTGTTGTTGTTGTTGTTGTTGTTGTTGTGTCCGTTGCCGTAACGCGATTGGCACAGAGTCGTTTTGCCGCCAAAATCTCTGCCATCTTGGCGCGCGTCGATTTCAGACGATTACTGTCCAACTGCAGACAGACATATTACTGCAACTGCTACACTACTACTACGACTACTAGTGCTTCTACTACTACAACTACGATGATTATTATTTCTCTCTTTGTTATTATCATGCTTATTATTGGTATTTATTATTCGTTCGTTGTTGTTGTTATTATTATTATTATACTGGTCGTCGGTGGATTGGCGACTAACTCACCGCCGCCGCTGCCGCCATCACCACCACCACCACCTACGCGTGTGTAATGTGGTCATAATCACCGTAGTCCTAGAATAGCAGCAGAAAATGTAATAGTGCCTTTTCGACGACGGTCGCCGTCTTTGCTACTGACTGTCAGCAACTCCTCCTCGCCTCAATATTGTGGCGAACGATACGGATACTGCGAACAATACTTCTATTCCGACTCGTATCGTTTCGCCGCGTGTATGTGCAGCATGTGAGATAATAATAATAAGAAGTATTTAATTTTTTTTTATTAAAAGTGCTAACATAGCGACGGTATATAAATAAAATTCAACTACAGTATATTTGTAATTTTGTTTCTTGTTTTCAAGAGGTTACTGTATATATATGCATTATATATATATAAGTGAGGAGTTTCTTGAAGCGTATTCAGCGTGATATCTGATATGGCATTGATACGACGACAAATTTAAAACCAAAGATAAACCTTACTTCTCTCTTTTGCATTTTTAACAACAATAACAAGTTAGCTTACATAAACATATGAAATATGAGAACGGTACTGGTGGAATAAGTATTTCAATATCTAATTTCAATCCTTAAGGAAGCTACAACTACAATTAGCGACAATTGAAAGGACGCCGATTGAAATAAATACATCGTTCTTTCTTTTGTGAAGCCATAATCAGTCTGTATAGTATTGCAAACTGTTAAATAATATAGACACACAAAAACGAGAGAGAGAGAGATATTATGCGTATGAAATATGCACTTGTACCAGCACATCACTTTAAATCCAAAAATGGCGTCCTTACAAAACGCATTGTTACATGGTA
The DNA here is from genome assembly GCA_003439945.1 of Dermanyssus gallinae. Classification (NCBI taxonomy): domain Eukaryota; kingdom Metazoa; phylum Arthropoda; class Arachnida; order Mesostigmata; family Dermanyssidae; genus Dermanyssus; species Dermanyssus gallinae. The sequence continues at coordinate 32,778 of QVRM01001622.1, forward strand.
TAACTAAATGAATGCAAGGCTTTCCTAAGACAGTTGTTGATGCCGTTATATATATATATATATATATATATATATATGATACTTTTGTAGGGGTCGTGAAATGTTTACTATATAATAAATTACCGGGCGTTCGTATCCATGACATGTATAAAAAAATCCCTCTGTCGCTTCTGCACGAGCCATCTAATTTGAATAAGCACTTCAGCCATTTTGACCCTTTGAGTTCCGGGTTCGAAACTGATACACATGCGGGACACGTAAAAGAACGAGGTGGATCCTTCGTAAATCAGTGCTTTTGTCTGTAAACTGAAAAAATAGAGCAATTTCGGTATGTGGTATTAATAAAAGATCAAGATACTTTCTTAGCTAATATATAGAATGCAGATATATATATATATATATATATATATAACTATATATATATATATATATATATATATATATATATATATATATATATATATATATATATATATATAACTATATATATATATATAGCTGACAGAACTATATGCTTGTTTTTGACGTCATTGGCAGTTCCATGGAACCACCAATGTCCTTTGAATAGATTCTACGCCTGAGCGATTTTGCTTCTGTTGTTGTTGTTGCTGCCGTTGTTTTAACTGTCGGGGTCACTGCCATTGTGGTTGCACTGGCCGTCGTTGCTGCCTGCCCTGACCTTGGTTTGCTTCAGAACTAATTAAACGTTGGGCAGCGTTGTGACTGATCGAAACATGTGTACTTGTTAGTTTAGTTACTGCGCTCGGCACTGCTTCATATATATATATATATATATATATATATATATATATATATATATATATATATATATATATATATATGTGTGTGTATCTGTGTCTATATCTGGGAATATATGAGTGAGTATATGTATAGACATAGAGACCGAGTGAGAAAGATTATATATATATATATATGTGTGTGTGTGACTGTTCCCTCCTCTGAGGACAGTGACATTCTTAAAGCCGCGGCTACGTTAAACTGTCACGTGGCGGTACGTGAGGTCAGTGAGTCTATCGATTCTGTCTGCGCTATCGTGGGTTCGATGTATATACAGTTATTGAATGCGTGTGCACGGCAGCTGCCACCAAGGATCAGCCAGCGAGTCAGTCAGTATTGCTGTACTGGTTGATGACGACGTATTCAGTAGCACAGCCCCGGGACAAGAAATAATTGAGGGTGTTGCTGCGATTTCCGCAAATGCTGGTGTTGCTGCGATTTCCGCTGCCGTAGCGCAGGCTGAAACTCCTGTGCACCACTCGCCTGGTGTCTGGGGTTTTTGTTTCTAGAAAGATCGATCGGATAGATCCACGACCTCAGATTCAATTGCGACGTCATGATCATGGTCATGGTTTGTTGTTGCCGGTATTACTGTCGTTGTTGTTGTTGTTGTTGTTGTTGTTGTGGTCGTTGCTGTTGTCGTCCTCGTTCCGGTTGTTGCTGTGCGTTTGGTCTTGTTGTCCCTTTGTTGCTGTTTTTGCTGTGAGTATGCCTGTTGTCGCTGTTGTTGTTGTTGTTGTTGTTGTTGTTGCTGTTGCCATCTTTGCTGTTATTGTTCTTGTTGTCGCTGTTGTTGTTGCCGTTTTTGCTGTTGTTGTTGTTGCTGCCGTTTTTGCTGTTGTTGTTATTATTGTTATTGTTGTTGTTGTTATTATTATTGTTATCGTTGTTGTTGCTGTTGTGGTCGTTAACATCGTTAATGTCTCGTCTGCGTCTGTCGGCATGGCCCGGACGTTCATTGCTGTTGCTGCTACTGCTGCTGCTGTTTCTGCTTCTACTGCTAGGTGGTGCCAATGGTCGGGTTATTGCGTAAGCGTTACAGATGGCGATGATCCCTGTAGTGGTTGCGGCTGCGGCGGCAGCGATTGCGGCAGTAATGGCGGTGGTTGAGGTAAACCCTTTTTGGCGGAGTGACGGGCTGTTGTTTCTCCTCGTGTTTCGTGCGACGACCACGACGACGACGTCTGAGGATGATGGCTTGATGACAACGACCAAAGCGGCACTGTGAATTGTGTGGAAAGTGGAAGAGAGACGCTAGGTGACGCTGGTGTTGTGGCACAGAAAACTATGCGTCAATTCAATCAGAAGACACAACAACGACATCGACAACAACAACAACAACAATAATGACAACAACAACAATAATGACAACAACAACAACGCTAACAGTAACAGAAACAGCATCCGTGGCAGCGATGCAGCCGTAAACCAGATGCGTCTCAATCAACGTTCCTTGGCAGTGTTGCCAATGGAGCGGCCATTTTGCAAGCATTGCCCAGCTCGACATCGTAGTCGACGCGTCGTCTTCAAACTATGATTACTGATTACTCCGAGTCAACCGGCTTCGAGCCGTCGTTCCGGTTCTGTCAATTGTTGTTTCTTCATTTATTGCGTCGAGTCGAATCGCATCGCAGCTCTATTCATTCCATCTCATTGCCATCATCATCATCATCATCATAATCACGACCATCATCACGACCAAGAATAGTACGCTCATTATTAATAAGCAAGCAATGGAATTACGATCGTACAACACATGATACTGCATCATCCATCACTTATGCATAACTAGCTGACCCCGGCTAAACTGGCGTCGTCGAAGGGGTCTTTCTCGTCTCCGCTGTATCTCTACACCAAAGGCAAACCACTATCGCGATAATAGGCGGTCCGGTTTTCCTGCTGACCAAGCTAAAGTGTAGTGTTGCAGCAAATTACTATTCTAGAAAGGCATCTCGAGAGAAAAACAAATTAAGAAAAATAAAGAGTGAGCAAATGCGGAAACGTTTAGAGGGTCTGCATGATCTGCTTAGAAGTCGTCGAGTTAAATCGAAACAGTTCAATTCGAAACGACTATTCATGAATCTGAATCCGCCTGGAAACCTTATTGTCACTACTGTAATCCGCTGGTGTGGTTGTTAAAGTCGCTCCGACAGGCGACGGATTCTTCATCACACTGTGGCCACCGACAGGGGGCTGATTTCGCGTCGAGTTTCACTAGCTAACTCGTTCTTCAGAAGAGCCAGTGATTCCAAAAATGTTCAACAAGGGATGATTCAGCTGGTTAAGATAAAAAGAATATGCCAATGGTAGTATTGACCCCATCTTTTTGTCCGACCATGGCTGAATAAAGTCCACTCCGGCATTCATTTTGTCTAAATCGGAGACTATGACAACCAATTTAAGAGGGCAGGGTCTAGGCCTTGAACCTTCAACCTCCCGAATGCAAGGGAATGGCTTGCCACTAAGCCACCTTGCTCGGATTGCCGTAGAACAGCACGCCTATCGGCCGAGTTGTGCCCTGCAGGTTAAACACGATGATTTTATATAACTGCGAGTGCTCTTACTATACTTAACCAAGGTCTGGTTTTGCGATGCACATCTTCGGTTTGTATCACTCTCTCTCTCTCTTTCTCGCTGTCTGTTTCTCTCCTACTCTTTGTCTTTTTGTACATTTTTGCCAGCACAGCTGTCGCCGTTCGGAAGTCGGAAGGCACTTTCGTGTGAAAGTGCGATTGTGGTGACCGTAAGTAGCCCTAGCTTCTATGCGGATGGGAGGAGAGGGCAGGCGTCGGCAATGCCAGTGTTGACGGGATAGTTGTTTCGTTTGATCATTCCTTTGTTGTTCCGCGTTGTCCCCGTGTTTTCAGTTCGTCGTAGCAGAAGTCCGGGCGGGGCGCAAAGCTGCCAGCAAAAGTTGCCAACGCTCAACTAGATACTGACCAACAACAGAGCCGCCGCAGCAGCAACAACAACAACATCAACAACAGCAACAAAAACAGCAATAACATCGACAACAACATCAACAACAACAGCAACAACAGCAGCAGCAGCAAAAACAGCAATACATCGACAACAACAAAAGCAGCAATAACATCGACAACAGCAACAAAAACAGCAACAACATCGACAACAAAAGCAACAACAAAATCGCTACGCGCTAACGGTAGCGGCGACAAGGGCGGTGGCGGTGCGGTTCGGTCGCAGCAACAACCACCAACAACGACACAGCATGACGACCATCGATCAACATTGAAATACGTGTATTTATTTGTCGATCCGTCTGTCTGTCTGTCTAACTGACTATCTGACCGACGCGTACTACTACTACTACTATGCGTATGACTGTAGCTGATGGTCAGTCCACTATTTGTCTATGTTCGCGTCGAACCTTGATTGATCGGTTCTTTATCTGTCTTTCAGTTTTTAACAACGTCGCTAATACACGTACACGCTCACATATACACACGCAGTGTCACCAACAACGCTTTGCCGCCGCTTGGCCCATGGGGCGACCGGTCGGTCAGCTACCCCCGGGGGTGCTAGCCGAGTCGTTGGTGCAATCTACGTAGACAACACGCCTGCCGTCTAGATTTGCGGCGGCCAGTCGTTAGTCGTAGACATACACACACGCACACACTTACTATTTGCTGTCCAGTTGTTTATTAACTACTTATCGTTGTACACTTGGTTTATTTCTCTTTGTTCGCCTTCTTCCTTGTCGTCGTCGTCGTCGTTGTTTCCTCCCCTCCCATTTCTCCGCACCCCTCCTGCTCCCCCCTCTCTCTCTCTCTCTCTCGCGCGCGCATTTTTCCCGCGTTCCTACCACTCCCAATCTATTGGTCTACTTCGGAATATCGTGCAATTTCGTCGTCCGATTCACCGTCGTCGAAATGCGCCAATCGGACGAGCACTTCTCCGATCTAGCGAGCACTTCTCCGATCTAGCGAGCACTTCTCCGATATAACAAGCACTTTTCCTTACGACAACTATATAACTCTCGTCAGCGGGAGTCGACCGCTATTGCGGCGTAACTACTAACTAATATTAGTAAGCAGTCTTAATCGGCCAACTATCGACTTGTCATCGGCCAACTATCGACACGAGACTTACGCCAGCTTCGTCGCCACTAGCAGTACGGAAAGCTATTGCTCACGTTGCTTGTTTTCCACAACAACATGCTTTTATTTGAGGTGTTTGCGTCGCTTTTATCACAGTATCAATACAATGCATAATTACAATTGACAAATCGCCGATTATATACAGCGAGCACTGCCGAGTGTGCAAACGTATTGTATATGATTAATAAATCATTACAATATTTTCTATATATATATATATATATATATTGTCGTTCTTGTTGCCTCACGGAGTGCGGAATGATGGGTCGGTGTCTTTAGTGTGAAGTTGAAATCCTCAAAATCCTCGTTGTCGTGGTCGTAGTCGTTCTTGGCGGTGGGGGTGGTAACGCGCCGGAAACAGTGTCTGTCTGTCTGTCCATGCGAGTGGTGGATGCCAGACGCTCAACAGACTTCGCACTTTGTCGTCAGAGTTGATTGTATAGCAAAAGAGCAACGCGTTATGACACGTGTGTTGACGATTCCTCCTGTTGTTGTTTCTCTGGTTTCTGCTGTTGCTGCTGCCATGATTGTTGTTGTTGTTGTTGCTGTTGACTTAAGATGCTGTTGTTTTTATTCAGTATGTCGTTGTCGTTGTTGTTGGGGGTGGTGGTAATGTTGTTGTTTTTATTGTCTGCTGCAGCTGCTGCTGCTATTCTTCATCGTCATCGTTTGGAAGAACGACAAAGTCGTTGTTGTTGTTGTAGCCGTCGTCGGCATCTCCAGAATCATTACCGTGTCACTATTACTACTTCTACTACTACCTCTACAAGGACTATCACCATCAACACCACTACTAGAAAAACTACCAACATTAGTACCAACGATAACACCTCCAACAACAACAGCACCAACATCAACAACAACGACAACAACAGCATAACAATGACAGCAGTAACAAACTTGGCGAGTTGCCGTCTATTGAAATGATCGGCGTCGTCGTGAATCATTCGCGTACGTCAGCATGGTCAGCCTTCTTGGTTTACCCACGTAGCGAATAGGTAGGTGGCCTGGTCGGTAGATAAATAGGCAATAAATAGGCTAGATAGGTGGCATGGTAAGCAGACCGAGTGAAGACGGTTACGGATAGAACGAAGCGGAGCGGAGTGCCCAGACAGACGAGATAGTCGAGCCCGGTGGCGTGGTGGATTACGCCTCCGCCTCGCAACCGGAGGAATCACATAGGTGCGCGGGTTCGAGCCCCACCATTGCACATTTGTATTTATGGGTGTCCGTCTATGAAGCAATGTGAAAAACAGTTCCGTGGACGTTGAATCTTGGCTGAGGATCAGCCCGAAAACTTTACTTTAGACAGACGAGATAGAGAAACACGTGCAAATAGCATAGCAGACATATTGACATACACACGTTTAACACACGTTTCATAGAAGATAATGCATTTGTTATTTAATGCCTTAATTAATATGAGATGTAATTTATTATTCAATTCGACGGAGCTCAAGCTCGTCGGCGCGCCGGAGGGGGACGAGCACACTAGACTAAAAAAAAAGAGGAGCAGTGTCCCGGAGGGGATCGTTGTGCTAGCAGACAGACGACTCACTACTGGACCGGCCAAGTGTTCGTGGTTCATACGCTCGCTATAGAACTGGTTAGATAGGTCAACACGGAGACAAATAGGTTGGTTTATCGATGGGCTAATTCATTCATATGTAGTTCTGTATATATATATATATATATTTATATTTTTTTTTTTGGCTATTTAAAGTCAATAATTAACTACTGTTCTGCTGACATCGTTGTAGCTCTAAATCTACGCTTAATTGTTGCTATGTCTTTGCTTAAAATGCTGTTGCTGTGGCTGCTGATATTGCCGTTGTAGTCACTGCTGCTGTTGTTGTTGTTGTTGCTGCTATTGTTGCTGTCTTTGCAGTCGTTTTCGTCCCTTGTCTGATCTCACCTTGTAGATAGAAGTAAGCGGCAATTAACGAGCCGGCTATTGATAGTCCGCTGACTGATCCGTAATAGCGCATAGAACGACGCAGCGGTCCTGAAGGTCCGGAAGACAAGCACACAAAACAACAACAACGATAACAACGACGACAACAGCAACAACAACAGCAACACTAACAACAACAACACTAACAACAAAACAACAACAACAACAACAACAAGAGCCAAAACAGTCGCCGACGTCGTCCACATTTAGACCAACATCGAACCTGCCGGCCAGCCAGTCAGTCAATCGGTGACACAGTGGGCATCGTGCAGCAACAACAGCAACAACAACAACAACAACAACAACGAACACAACGAAAGCAGCAGTAACAACAACAGCGACAGCATCGAAGCAACAATGAAAACAACAACAGCAACAACAACCGTCACGTGACAAGCTTGCAGAGGCTTGCGCGGCACCAAGCCCGCTATCTGAAGTCATCGCGTTGTGCGGAAGTGCCTGTTGACGGCTAAGAAGACGAGGGAAAAAAAACCTTGAAACCAAGGGCTCCCCATCAACGTCTTCGTTACTGTTATCGTTGTTGTTCTTGTTGTTGCTGTTGTTGTTGTTGTTGTGTTCAGGGGCATAGATAGTCGGTCGACTGTCGATCCGACTCTATCACGTAGCCGTAATCAGCACAAACTTAGTGTTATTTGCGAGACACTAAGCCAATCGCCAACGACGAGATGTCGTCATCTACTTCGCGTCGCTTTCACCGTCTTCGTCGAAGCGCCCAAGAACAGAGCGTCAAGTCGAGGTGCTGGAAAACTGAGCAAGGTCATCATTATTGTCGTTGTTGTTGCTGCTGCTGTTGCTGTTGTTGCTGCTGCTGTTGTTGTTGTTGTTGTTGTTGTTGCTGATGTTGTTGTTGCTGCTTCTGTTGTTGTTGTTGTTGTTGTTGTTGTTGTTGTTGCTGTTGTTGTTGTTGCTGTTGTTGTTGTTGTTGCTGTTGCTGCCGTTACGATCCCAGCCATTGGTCATCAATGGATATCAAAGCACACAGGGTGTCAGGGCCATCGCTAAACCTTGGCGAGAAAGCGTCCGTTTCTTAGTTAGGCGTGACGGGCCAGCTAGCACATACTAGCACACAGCCAGATAACTAAGCGCTGCCGTCTAAGTCGGACTGAACATTGAGCGGCTGCTAGCCGCGAACGCCGTAAATGTTCTACGATTATTACTAATAAGCATCATGATAACCATTATCGCCATTATAATTATATCTTGATGCTGATCAAGACGTCACGAAATAATTCTTGCCTCCGATCAGACGGATCAGCTTGCCTAACTATCTGCGATGCTATTACTATTATTAGATTTGGTGTTATTATTGGACATCGACATATTATTAGTGTGTGTGTGTGTGTGCTTTGATTTCAGCTACTACCGAATTCAACTGTTCGGTACTGTTGAGCGTGTAGGCCACGAGTTCTGCAATATAATCATTACTGTAAAAAAAAAGTTTATTTCTTCTATTGCTAAGTGACATCTCGCCCAATGACAGTATACCATGTGACATTTTGTACATTTTGACATGAAAAGACTGATGACTGCGTGAAATACACAGGTTTTGAGAATCGAAAGCAATAAATCATATTACAAAGAGACGCCGTGATAACGCGAAAATATCTGTTGCAATGTTTTCCCTAGCGATTGCAGCACGATACGCCATACACGATACCGGAACGATACCACAATTTGTGGTACTGTCGTATCGGCATAACGATAAACGCTGCGACTTCCGCAGCTTTGGCAGCGCTAATGGGAGATACGTAAATAGAAGTTCGGTTTGCTGCTCTTGCTACCTGCCTTCTGTATCTGCGCCGCCAGCCAGCGGGGCGAACTTGAGTTCGAGACGTTCACGTAGTGAAATCGATCGGCTATTTAGAGAAGAATTTTTCAAAGTCGACGCCGCGTCACCTATCTACCGACGATGCTCGGTCGACACGGTCAAACAGTGTTCACAAGTCAGCCAACTGCAAACAAGAGGTCCTAAATGCCTGCAAGGTCCGCAGTTCGGAGTTCATTCATCACAGAGTTCTTGAGCAAGATGTCGAAGAAGGCGCAAAGTTGATGAAGGCGTGCAGTATGTGCCGCGGTTCCGCACAAGCACTAACTTGATGCCACGGTTATGCGAAACCATTTGGTGCCCGTTTTGGCGGCGTCTTTTTTATTTACTGTCTTCTTGTGTAACAACACCCAGTGCAGTGTTGACCGGGCATTGGGCTACTTTGTCTACTTACTGCCTGACTACTCGAGAAAATAACGCTTGCTGTTTTTGCTGGTTGCTATGATGATTACTATTATTATTGTTGCTGTTCTTGTTGTTGTTGTTGTTGTTGCTGCTGTCGTTGTTGTTGTTGTTATTGTTGTCGTTGTTGTTGTTGCTGCTGTCGTTGGTTCTCGTGTTAGTGCACGTTATTCTACATTGTTGTTACAATGTGATACACTTCGACGCTTTACTGTTACCTTGTTGCCCAACCACGGCAACCACGGCGTTTCGCAAACATCACCAGTTGCTATAAAATACTAAAACAACCAGATCTTGTACTGTTACATTCTCACGTACCACTAAGACCGCCGCTGCTTGCTGTTTGCTGTTAGTAACGTCAATTACGACATTTCGCGTTGTAGTTACCGTCGTTGTCAGTATATATATATATATATATATATATATATATATATACTGGATAATTACGGTGAAACAACGCTAATTTTATTTTAGATAATTTTGAAGTAATAGTCAAGTGTTTCGATAGCGTTCTGCTAGTGAAAATATTATCTGTCTGCGATAGATTTCGCTTTAACTAGAGCAAATATTTTCTCTATTTGTATTTTTAAGGAACATGCATGTACGTATATCCGCTGTATTTGTACTAATAGCATTTCTACATATATATATATATATATATATATATATATATATATATATATATATATATATATATATATATATATATATATATATATATATATATATATGATAACAATGTAGCAGGGTCCAATGACCAGTGGCAGACGAGCAAAAACTGATACGACGCCGTACCGATGTGTATAGTAATTGAACAGCTATAGATATCATTATTTTTGTTATTCTTGTCGTGGTCGTCACCACTGCTCAATATCATCTGGTTTCTGGCAGTGCAGCTGGTATTCTATTTACGATGATATATATATATATATATATATTATATATAACCATCCGATATCTGTTTAGCCATCTGTCTAGCTGACTGACTATTTATCTCTCTATGTTTATATATTTGATCTGTTCTGATGTCGACACTGTGGATGTGGCAATCATCTGTTGTCGGATGACCTTGCGCTTGTGCATCGCAGCACTTCGACAGCCACTACTACTTCTAGTAGCAGGTTGCTGGCTTCTCACCTCCTGTGAAGACCTTGCCGCAGTAGCAACGGCAGCAGCAGCGGATGGCCGTCAACCTGACGGCCGACCTGTACCAACGTCAGCTGTGCCAACGACTTTGATGACGATTTCCGATAACTAGTCCTACTTTAGCCTGAAATGCTACCCGGCCTATATGCCCGGGACACACACGCTAAGGACTCTCGCCGTCCTACATACAGTCAGCTAACGCCTCGACCAGTATGGCCGCCGCATAGCAGTATATACCTGTACAGTGGGGGTCTGGTACGGTGTGTTTTCCGTCCCTATATGGGGATGGAGGAAGGGGATTCGTTTACGTCTAATCCACTTATCCAACCATAACGATGCTCTGTACCGGCACGGAACTGTGGAACAGTAACAAATACGATATAGCAAAAGTAATAACAACATCAACGACGACAATATAACAACAACAGCAACAACAGCAACAACAACAGCAGTAACAGCAACAACAACAACAACAACAGCAGCAACAACAACCACAACAACAACAACAACAACAACAACAACGATTGCGCTGTAATGACTGCCATGCAAAGGTAAAATAGACATTAGCGTACATTAGTATTTTTTTCTTCGGCAAGACGAACGAATCCCCACACAACTGGATCGCCGGCTAATGACCTTGATTAGTTAAACAACTAACAGGTACTACTATTCTCATTTTCATTATGATTATAGCATTACGAGGCCCGTTCCTGGTTCTGCTGGTTGATGCCGCTGCCCTTGCTCTGGCATTGATACCATGGTGTTGCAGCGATGCAGTTTAGTGTGATGCAGTGGTTGTAGTCGATGCACATTTAATTAGCTAGCGTTGCAAGCTGTCTATATGTTTGCTTTTTTTTTTCTTCTAACCAAGCCAGCCCTAGATACAGTATAACTAGAATTACCTAGCTACGTGACGGTCAACTGAGGGCCGTCAAACGACCTTCGTCTCTACATGAAAACATATTTACGCCATAGCGGCAGCAGCAGCGGCAGCAGTAGCAGCAACAATAACAGTAGCTATATGAAGTGAAGGAAATCCATTTATCTCGTGTATTATCGCCCCGCTACTCATACATTCCCGCTGCTGCTGCTGCTGTGGTTTCGCCAACGTAGTTGACGGCCTTATCCCACCAAGGACCACTTATGGCCATGGTTTGTTCATGGCCATCCGAGATTTCAGGCTCATCGTGTGCTCATTGGTGCGATGCATTCACCTACTGCTAGATACAGTATAACTCTCGAAGTAATGGTTCACAATTCCGAACCAGGAGGAGTTCTTGGGAATGGTTTTTAGTGGGTAGTGCGCTGGAATTAGATTGAGTCATATACTCTCTTTCTCTCCTGCGTTTAGTCTCACACTACCCGCCAAAACATCGGCGGATGTGCGTAAATGCATTTTGCACCTCCCTTAAAATAAAAATACAGTATAACTAGAATTACCTAGCTAGCTACTGCTCCTGCGGTACGTTTCCACCTTCTTCTGAGCAGCAGCAGCAGCCGAAGTGTTGGTTGATTTACTAGTGACTGATTGACTGATCCGTTAGCTGGCCTCGAAAAGAAATTACAACGACAACAGCCACAATAATAATACCCTCAGCAGCAACAAAAGCAACAATATCAACAACAACAGCAACAACAACAACAACAACAAACGACAACAACAACAGCATAGATGACAACAACAACAGATAGACTGCATTTCCTAAAGAAGTGGTGCGAGAGATGGAGGAAAGGCAAATAAAGGAGAGGCAAAGGGACATCTATCTGCCTTGCCACTGACAGCATCAAATGTGGTGCATCATTCGTGAGATAGATGTGTGTCTGTCGTCGTTCGGTTAAGGTGTAAGTAGTACTCATTTAGTCACTCACTCGCTTAATCAGTCCGCCAATTAGTCTGCGTGTCTGTATATTTCTGGCGCTGGAAGAGGTGGAGGTAGCCTGTGTTGGCTATTTGGCTATATAAGAACACGCATTAGAACAAAAGTAACACGCATGCCAGTGGTGCACATGTCGCACTCTGTGCTCAGTACCCCGCGCAATTGTCACGAGAAGTTGCTGTTGTTAAAAAGGGCCCACATAACAGGGCAGCACAAACATTTCCAAACATAGCCGGACAACTTCCACCTGGAACAAACAGTGATAACGATACTGAAGAGCGTCAAAGGCCTACCTATAAACAGGCAAAATCCGGAAACAAATCTCTTCCCTGGCCCTCTGAAGTATCGTATTGTCATTACTAACACGGAGAGTCCGACCAACCGTGGTGGCTGAAAGGGGGTAGATAAGGTAGTATTAGCAGCTTATCTAGTGTTTCAAGAGGCGACAGCAGCAGAGGTTGCAATCGTATCTGACTTGACCAACGGACGCATGCATCAGCTCAAACCACCACGAAGCTGACCACAACGAACATGAGGGCTAAAAAGAAGAACGAAGAAAACAACGACGAAAATAAAAACAAGGAAAAGCACACGCACATAGACAGACGTACGAGAAAGAGTTGATCGGGAACATCATGAACATTAAGGTTATTTGAATTGTGGTGACGCGGCTGATAACCACAGTCGTTCGTTTGACTGCGATAGGGTGGAAACCAACCTCCGGCTGAATAAAGCAAGATTCTCAGATTAAACGAGGAGAACATCGCAGATTAACACAAAATGAGAAAAAGAGCGCGCAGAAAAGAATAAACAAAATAATATTGTAGAAAGGAAGACACACGTGGAGAGAGGATTAGAGGTGAGACATAGAGACTCAAAGGCGATGAGAAGACGACAAGTCAAGCGAACAAGATCGCGTGGAAAGGGTTTTTGCTCGGGTATTATTATAACTGCCGTTGTTTTATCATTAAATATATATATATATATATATATATATGGTGAGAGACTCAGATAACGCGACGACGACAGCATAGGACGTTAAACTCGATCGATTATCGTCACAGCACAACAATACATTTCGAAGAAGACGGACAATGATAATCATATTAATAACAATAATATTAAAAGTAAAGTAAAGTTGTAATCACTTGGCGCTGTCACTGCTGCTGGCGTTTCTTCTATCAGGTGAGGCATCGGTATAGGGTCAGGTCTCTGTGCCGTCGATATACGCGTCAGCCCGCAACATATATGTCTGTGTTTTGAAATGGCTGCATTTAAAACAATATATATATATATATATATATATATAAGTTTCACGATGTCCAAGCGTGCCACCGATACAATGCGATATGCTAATAAATTATTCTGTTTAGCGCCATCAACGTCTGATTCCCCTACCCTTGTGGTGTTGTTACTGTCGTTACCGTGGTCGCGCTGTAATGGAGGCGTGCTCATTGTTTTTGTTATTGTTGCTTAGAGAAACAAGCTTTATATATATAAATATATATATATATATAAAGAAGGAGGAGAATGAGAATCAACGACCACCCACGCTAGTCCACTGTCCCACTATGCGTGTACTTTACTCCGGGCTCATCGGTGTGGTATGCATCGTCTCACGCTTGACAATTCTTCGCTACTAGACACCCGTGCTCATCCTGCATCCGTCTGTTTATGCGATTGTTGGCTTGCTTGTGATACATATGTGTGAATGTATATATATATATATATATATACAATGCTGCGTATGCATGATGACAGCATGTGATGACTATAATATTGTTATTAATAATATTTACTCTGTGCCTTATGAAACAGAGCTTCAAGTATAACTCGGATCTGTTACGAGCTTACAAATCATCACAGTATATATATATATATATATATATATATATATATATCTGTATATATATATATATATATATATATATATATTATGTACAGATAAATTAATAATCATTAGACCTGATTTTGTTTATTTGCAACAACGTCAGGTCTCTCTTCTGTACGAGATGAATATCGGAACGCCGTATTTATAGCTTAGACACGTATACGGAGGGTTTATCAACTTGCTTGGTGGCTTCCAGCGAAATGTTTCTGTTGTGTGTTCTCTCGTTGTTTATTAGTGCTGTTGCTGTGTTGCCACCTGGCAGTCGCTAGTGTTATCGAGCAAGTCATACTATTGTCGCTAGTATCTTACTATTCTTGTCCTGCTGTTTCTTATCGTGGTATCTATGGTATTGCAGTTGTTTTGCGCCGCCTGGCATTGCGATCGCTATGTGTCTATCGCAAGTATTGTTGTGGTTTCATTTACTGATCGCGTTTTACGAGCGTGGGTGTTGCTTGCTGGTTGTTGCGACTTCCGTGAATTATTATATATATATATATATATATATATATATATATATATATATATAGCCAGCTAAGCCTGCAGCATATAATAAGTGGCGTCAGCTGTCAAACGACATCAATATCAATGTTCCAGACTGGAGCGCACACTTCCAACGTGTTACAATACACAAAAAGTAAATCATTGGAGAGAAAAAAAAAACACACGTGCAACAACAAAACATAAACAATTATTTCAATAAACATAACAACATTGGTGACAACGTGCCAAACGGATGGCACGCCCTTTCGGATGCTGTTCCTTCGTCGGGCGTTCTGTATGTGTCTGTCCGTGTGAGTGCCGTCTGCTGTGTTTTCACCTTCGCATTAGTCGGTCGTGTTAACGTGCAGCAACGTTTTGTTTTTCTGTATCGTCGTTCCGTTCAGCGTTATCGAATGACGACGACGACGACAACGACGAAGGGACGTGTGTGAAACGTAATGCAGTTCTAGCGTCTATTCACAGTCGCAGTAAAACTGCTAGAACTACTGGTAATAATAGTAGTTGCGGTATTTCTTGTTGCGGTTGTTTTGATGAAAGGAATCTGTACCGCAGTATCCACGGACGGATGGTGGTACGGTTCGACCACGACCAACAGGCCAAATGTAGCAACAACAACAACAGCAACAAACGCAGCAACAGCTATAACAGCAACAGCGGCAATAACAAACACAACAACAGCAACAGCGGCAATAACAGCGACAACAATGACAGCATTAGCAGTATAACAGCAACAACAACAACAACAACAGCAGCAGCAATAACAACGACAACAATAACAGCATTAGCAGTATAACAGCAACAACAACAGCAGCAGCAGCAACAATAACAACAACAGCAATAACAATCTAGCACGATATTCTGGATCTGTTGGTAATAGGTCGAGCTGGCAGCGGTTATATCTCGCCGTTTCGAGGCGTTTCATAGTTCAACTCAGCGCTGTTACATGGTTCAAAAGTACTGATAATACCACGAATAATAATAATAATAGTACTATAGCGAGATTTACGCTGACGACGTCGTCTCCACGTCGTCTGCGGCAATACCAACAGCTGTAGCAACAGTGTGAAAACGAATTATAAGTGTATTATATTGGGATTGATAAGTATACATATATATATATATATATATATATATATATATACATATATATATATATATATATATATCGTAATCATATTATTTTAATTATTATTCTGAATACAGTAAGTTCAGATCACTATAAATTTATATTTGCAGGATAAATTATATATATATATAATTATCCTGCAAATATACACCTGTTCGGGCTGTTGAGCTTGCCTAGTTCGTTTCGACTTAGAACAAATGTGGTGCACGAGTCTCATGGCCAATTGTCTAGTAAAAAATGCACATACGTTACATATTAAAGATATATCACCGGGAATAGCGCCGCCATCCGGACGAGCAGACGGCAGGTCGGCAGCACGCGACAGTTGGTAACGCGGTGTTTCCAAGAGAGCAGGTGTCGCCTTGCATGTCGCGAACAAGCGTTTCGAGCGTACGCGGCATTTTTCTTATTTCCTGCTGTTACTACAACTGCTCACTCGGATTGACAGTCTGTGTCTACCTGCCTGCCTGTCTGTGAACAATATTTCTCTGCAGAAACAGCAAAACGCCACAGTGACTTCTAGTAGAACTCGTGCGTCGAGCAGTGTGGCAACAGACAGTGTGGTGCTCGCAAGTCTGCTTTTAGATTGTTTCGCTCTTTTTCTCTTTCTCTCGCTTTCCAGTTGCGTCTCGCGCACTGCTCGCGTATGCTTTAGCCGATTTTGTCGTAGTATCAGTATTTATTTTTATATATTTATTTCATATATTTGTGCAGTCTCGTACACACGACGATGCTGAGCAAGAAACCAATCAGTTAACTATGAAACTTGATTTGTTTGGCACACAGCTGCCGAACAACTGCCTGCCAACAGTAATGTCCAGTAGAAACTGCGCACACACACACACAGACACAAATTGTTGCTCGACAAACAAACAAGCTAATTGTAGTCGTGTAAACTAGTGAAAGTGGTAAAAGTAGTTCAAGTATTATTAACAGGTTGCATTTATTTATTTCATTGCTAGCAGCAACGAGGGGCTGCCTCGAGGATAAGCTCGACTGGCAGTTGTCACAAGCCCTTGCGTAGTGAGTTAATTATATGTTCCTAAGTAACCCTATAATTGAGCAATAAATACTTTCCCTCCCTATATATATATATATATATATATATGCATACATATATATATATATATATGCATACATATATAATACAAACTTAATGTAATATACGAAAAATAAATATGTTTACATAGTATTAAAAACGTTAAAAAAAAAAATATATATATATATATATATTTGTTAGTAGTGTAGTATTCCGCGGCTGTGCGGCGGTTGTGGTCAGCGTCACTCGGTGGTCGGTCTACGTTGATCTATACGAAACAACGTTGCCGCCGCCGCCGCCGACGCCGCTGTTGCAGGATCGCATCGACTTTCGCGTGGCGTTGGCCTGATATGCAGGGTTAACGCGATGAGAGCGGGTGGCGAGTGCAGTCAGTTCAGTTCAGTTCAGTACAGCACGGCACGACACGGCAGCACGGTCGACCAGCCAGCGTCAGACAGATTCAGCTTCAGCAGCAGCAGCAGCAGCAGTTGTAACATTATCATCGCCATCGACATCATCATCATTATCATCATGACCGCGGCCGCTATGACCACGCCGCCGCCGCCGCCCCACAAGAGAGTTGAACGGCCAACCAAGAGTCGTCAACCAACAGACAGGGTTTCCTTCTTTTCGATCGTGCTCGAGTTAGACTGGCTGGCTGGCTGCCCCTTTTTCCGTTTTTAGCTACTTTTATACATCCACGTATACGTTTTCTGGATACATTCATACAGAGAGCGGGCAAAAAAAATTATATATATATATATTTGGCCGCTCTTCTGACGGGTAACCAACCATCGGCAGAGGCAATGCGACCTCTGTTGACAATACCAGCAGCAGCAGCAACAACGGCTACCACGAGGGCGACTACAATTGCCATGAACTACCACAACCATGACTGTCCTCCTCCTCCTTGTCTTTCCTCTCGACGTTGACACTCTTGCTCCTTACGTGTCTGACGTGTTGGCTGGCTGGCTGGTGGTGGTGGTTGACTGGCACTATCGGTTACCAACCATTACCACCACCACCATCATAAAAGAAATAGAGAGGCAACGAGTAAGTGAGTGCCCGAGAGAGAGGGAGAGAGAGAGAGAGAAGGGGAGAGAGAGTGGGATTGACGAAATAGAGAGCAGGAGAGAAATCAACAACGCCCATAGAGAGAGGGAGGGGACAACGCCATTTGACGCCTGTGGTGGCTGCGGCGGCGGCGGCCGACCTGCTATAAGCTGGCTAGCAAGCTAGCTGTCTGGTAGTCTATGCTAACAGCAATAACAACAACAACAGCAACAATAACAGCAATAACAATAGCGACAACAACAACACTTATAGCAACAACAACAATACTGGCGTTGAACTACAGACGAGTGAGCAACGCAGCGAGCAACACCAACGATTTGGCGACTGACTGACTGATCAAGTAAGTAAGAAAGAAAGAAAGAAGAGAAGGTAAGAAATAAAGAACGAATGATCGAAAGAAACAAATAACGAACCAACCAGTCTGCCGGCGTCTCGCCGTTGTCGTCGTCGTCGTCGTCGACAGCAACAACGACAACAACAACAACAATAACAACAACAACAACAACAACAACAATAACAACGACAACAACAACGACGTTTGCCTTACGTCGATGACGAACTCACATACTGACTATTTGTTGTCTGTAGTTGTCGTCATCATCATCGTCGTCGTCGCCGTCGTCGCTGCTGCCGCCGCCGCCATCATCATCATCATCACCATCATCATCTCCTTTACTAGCAACAGCACTATTACTACGGCTACTACAACGTCAATTACCTCTCGAGACAGACGGACAGACAGGCAGACACACCGAAAATCATGATGACGACGATGATGATGATGATGATGCCGATAATAATGATGCTGATGCTGATGATGATGATGATCCTTCCTGCCGCCAGAAGCGTCGTGGTCGTGGTCGTCGTTGTCGTCAACCAGTCAACCAGCCAGGCGGCAGTGTTAATGCTGCTGCTGCTGTTGCTGCCAGCGACGTTGCTGGCTGGAGGCTGACTAGCGGTTGCCACTATGTAGTCCGAGGAAGGAAGGGTTAGTGAACCTCAGTTAACATGTCGTCGTCGTCGTCGTCGGGCTCGCCGAGAGCAGCAGCAGCAGCGCCGTTGTTGTTGTTGTTGCTCCTGTTGTTGTTGTTGTTGATATTGCTGTTGCTGTTGTTGCTCCTATTGCTGTTGTTGCTGTCGTCGTCTCAAGGACGACGCTCGCCGGCGCCGCTGACTATTGGTTGATTGGCCGCTGCTGATTCGACGCTGCTTCAGCAGCTGCTGTTGTTGCTGTTGCTACTGCTAACAGAGCGATGGCAATGGTGGCTGGGCTGTTCTGTTGTGGCTGCATGGTTTGGTCTGGTTGCCGTTGCTGTCGCCGTCGCTGCCATTGCTGCCCTTCCCCGTCGCACCCCGTACATACGCTGCCGGCAACGACGTTCAGTCAGTCGTTCTTTTGTCTGTCTGTCTGTCCGTCCGTTCATCCTCTGTCGGTTGACGCTGCCGCTGCGGCGGCGACAGCACTGGCTGAGCACTGCAGTGGCAGCGACGCCACCAGTTACACCAGTGCTGTTGTTGTTGTTATATTCTGCAGAATAAACCAGCAGCAGCAACAACAGCAGCAGTAACAACAACAAGGCAGTAACAGCAACAACAGCAACAAGGCGGTAACAGCAACAACAACAACAACAACAAGGCGGTAACAGCAACAACAACAACAACAACAACAAGGCGGTAACAGCAACAACAACAACAACAACAAGGCGGTAACAGCAACAACAACAACAACAACAACAAGGCGGTAACAGCAGCAACAACACAGTAACAACAACGACGACGACGACGACAACATGGCGCGCAAACCACGACCATCGTGATGATAATGACGCTGCTGCTGCTGTAGCCGGCTGCCGTCATCACTTGTAGAGCAACGAACAAACGAACCAACGAAACGGGAATCACCCATCAAACACAGACCGACCAAGCAAGCAAGCAACAAACCAACGTACCAACCAACCAATCGATACAGCAGCAACAGCAGCAACAACAGCAGCCGCCATCATCAACATAAACGACAACGACAACAGCAACATAAACGACGACGACAAAATCAACAACAACAACGGCACCAACAGCAACAACAACAGCAGCAGCAGCAATACCAGCGACGGCGACAACAACTGTAACGAAAACATCAGCAGCAATAGCAACAACAACAACAACGACAGCAACAGCAACAGCAACAACAACGGCAGCAACAGCAACAAGAACAACAATAACAATAACGGAAGCAACAACAACAACAACGGCAACAGCAATAGAATCAACAACAACAATACCAACGACGCCAACAGCAATAGCAACAACAACAACAACAACGGCAGCAACAAGAACAACAACAATAACGAAAGCAACAACGACAACAACAACAACAACAACAACAACGGCAACAACAATAAAATCAACAACAATACCAACGACGCCAACAACAACAACAACAACGGCAGCAACAGCAACAACAACAATGGCGGCAGCAGCAACAAAAACGACAACAGCAGTAAACAGCAGCAACAACAATACCAACGACGACAACAACCGCAAAACCACAATCAACTATAGCAGCTGCTACTGTTGTTGTTCTTTAGCAGGGATTACGACGACGACGACAACATTAGCAACAACAGCAGGGACAAGAAAAGCCGACGACCACCACCATCAACATCAACATCAACAACGACCACCACGACCACTACCAACCACCAAGATCACGCCAATGCTTGATGATGATGCTATTCTTCTTCTTCTAGCTGCTGCTGCTGCTGCTGCTGGTAGAAAAATACCTACATCATCAACCATTCCTGCTGTTGCGTCTGATGGCGACCGTTTTCCTGCGATAAACAGATGTCAAGCTCCTTTCTAGCCCCCAAACGGGCACCCCCCTTTAGCCCCCCACATGCCCCACCAAACGTATTTACCGCCCCGCGGGCCAGATATATATATATATATATATATATATATATATATATATAACCTGTTGTGATCGGCGATGCGGTTGGACTTATTCGACATGATCAGTATCAATCGATAGCGGTAGCAGCTGCAGCTATAACTAGATAGAAATGATAAATATGATCGTATCATCGTATTACTGTTGTACAATGATTGGTATGAATGTGATTATTGTTGTTGTTATTATTAATAATATTTATATAAAATTAATTATCGTCTTCGTCATGCGGAATGGGAGTATGGCAGCCCGCGAGCCAGAGAGATCCATGAGATCGGCGAACAGCGGTTCATCATGAAAATGACGACGACGACGAATGGCTAATATGAAGGCGTCGAACTGTGAAAACGCAGCGTTGCCAGAGACGCAGAGCAGCAATCTCGCATTGATGATGATGATGATGGTTGGCTTCATGTCACCAAAACCGTGATCACCACCTCCACTACCACGAGCACCACACCATCATATAAATGATCATAGACAACAAAACCACCGCGGCCAATGCCACCTAGCATTTATGTTGTTGTTGTTGTTGATGTCGCTGTCGCTGTTGTTGCTGTGTCGATAGTTCGCTGATGTAAGTTAGTTCATGTCGATGATGACTTCAGGTGGCCCAGGAGGCCCCCAAGCGCGCGCCCGCGAGCTTGAAAACGTTCCGGACAGCACAGCAGAAGAAAAAAGACTAGAAAAACAAGAAAAACGATACCCCAGGTTAGGAGGGAACACGTGAGGAACACGCGGTACGGGCTGGAGAGAACCCATCTAAAACGACGAACAATATGAAATATGAGACCGAAACAAATCGCTTAGTTTATTTTTTTGTTTCATTTTTTTTTAAGCTGGGGGGGGGGGTAAGATATGACGAGGGTGGAGGGGAGAAAGGTAGGACGGCGGTGGGGGAAGACACGGGTAAACGCTTTTCCCGTCCCACGAAGAAGCTGCTTTTTCTTTCCCTTTTCTTCTAGAAGAAGCAGAAGAAGAAGAAGAAGAAGGAAAGAAAGGAAAACGCCTCAGAAACATACAAATAGTGCCATACCAACAGCACACTGAGGTAGGCTGCTGCCAGCCAACAGCAACAATGAGGTCTGATGCTGCCGCTGCCAACTGCTGTCTCTGAAAGGTTGATATTTTTTCTGGCTGGTAGTTTTCAAACAGACGAAGCGCCTGCTTATATCGCATGCACACGTGTTGCCGCATGGAAAAACGACCGGCTGGTCGGCCGGCCAACCAATAGGGGCGGTCGCAGGAGCGGTTGTCAGGCGGCGGAAGGGGCAAAGAGACAACGCGTGAGAAAATAGTTGGACTAGCTGACTAGCTAAGAACCTACGTAGTATATTAAAGAGGAGAGGGAAGGCGACAACAGCCTGTGAAGAGCGCAAAATGAAGAAAGGGAAACGAAGACTTCTGTGATGTTCTTCCATAATAATAATAATAATAATAATAACACGATCATGTTCTCATAGAGAGAGAGAAACCTGTAATGTTCTTTCAGAAAGAAAACTATAATGCTTCTTCAGACGCAACAACAACAACAGTCGTAATGTACCGGCGAGTGTCCATCTGTTTGAGTCGGCTGGCCACGTAGGGTATCGAAGTTTTCTGTCCTTCTAGTTGATGATCGTTACAGTGCGTTCGTTCCCATAGCGTTGCTTAGTTTTTCGAAGCGCCAGATGTCAAATACGTGTAGTTTTCTAAACTTTTGTTTATTGAATAGCTTGCCACGTTGATTTTGGTCATTTGTGTTCGTGTCGTCATTCTTGCGTGCTGTTGTTGTTGTTCTTTTTGTTGTTGTTGTTGCTGCTGGGAGCACTACCAAATATTTTGCATTGTGACTTGGGCTTATTTCACAAGACGATATGTCATCATCATCAGTTTCCTTTATGAGAAAGGTAACCGAAAGTATCCCTAAGGTTCAAAGTGAATTTAAACTGAAGTCTACGCAATTGAGTTTAAGATGAAGGATATACGGTGTATACAATAATACGGTAAAAAGAGGCGCAGTTTTTAGATTGTATGTATGTGTGCGAATAATGACAGTACCTTAAATCAAACACGTTGCTTTCTAAATGAATTGGAACGGACAGCACAAATTTCCAAAAAGGTCCGACAGCCGAACAACGTTGCCTGCACCATGCCCAATTGTAACGACAGTAATCTGCTTAAGGGGTGCACATCAAGGCGGAGGTCTGCGACACCAAAAAGACACCATCAGCCGCTGACGATCAAGCGCTGCGAGTTAAATGCCGGGCCGGGTCGAAATGCAGTCAAGCGACACGAAACGAGGTGTGCTGTGTGAAGGTCACGGACTCTCGTCGTGCGAGTGGGTCTTCTCGCGAACGCTATACAGATCGTCTTTCGCCTTTCTGTAATATCTTATTAAGAAGCATCACTGAAAATATTAATAAAGGTAATGCTGCAAAATATTTTAGTTGGATTTTTGTTAGTCTTATTCACTGTAAATATATACACAATGAACAAGACTAACAGTCTAATAATACATATTAGATAATGACTTCATGTTCGCCATATTGGTGGGAAGCTATTTGCTTTGTCGATTTAGTGAAGATAAATGAGTGACGTGAATACCCAGATGAGATACTATTCAGGTTGAGGTAATCAATATAATGCGAATTCAGACCGAGGGTCAGACGTAAGTAGTTTTTCCTGAGAACTGGCGCGTGTTTATGCGGCAGCATCGCTATCACTATTATGCACGGGATTAAGGTAGTTAACTGAGTTAATTAACGTTTTTAAGCCACGTGGAAGCCTTTCTTTTGCGTTTCGACAGGGCAGCAGATATTGCTAGTGCCCTCTAAATGGCACGGAATGGAATGTAGATTAATGTGTGTGTATACAGCACGCCTCTGTAGGCCTAGCAGCGTCGTCTGCTTCTGCGCACTCGTCACAGATAATGGCGTCGTCTGCTACTGCCATCGTCCACACTAGGACGTTTACTGCAGCCTGGTACTGCAGCAACAACAACAACAACAACAAATACTGCAACTTCTGCTACTATTTTACGTGTTCTGGTGGGTATTGCTACATTAACTGACGCCGTGTAGGTCCCTATGCTCAGTGCGAGAATCTGCCGAGTATCGAGGCGCGTGTAGAACAGGAGCGAACCGTTCAGAGACGAGAGGAACCCAGGTAGCGCCTTGTCGCGAATTTGCCGCCGAGGGCGTTATGGTGCTAAGCTCGAAAGCTATGGAAAAGCAAGATACGCACATACATGCTGCTGAAGTTTTCAACTAGCAGTAGCAAGAGAGAGCCTACTAAGAGGGTTCGCGATAACAGACGGCACAGACGGCGATTATAGACACTATCATTATAATCATCGAAGCACACTGTGCCCTCTGCACACTTCTGTGCAAAACTAGAACGCTCAACTTGACTATCGGCGTTCGCCGTGTTTTCAGTTGTCTCATCGCTATGTATCGCGAGCTCAGGCTGTAATGCAAATTACAGGAAACGGACTTCATTCAGCCATGATTCAAATGTATATATAAATGCGAATGAGACCAGCTGCTGGAAGAGCGCTTGCGGTAACCAAAAACCCCAACGCTAGGAGCCCATATGCGCGCTGTTTTTTATGTGTGTTACAGTTTAGTTTTAGTATTCGTCGTCGTCGTCGTCGTGGTTGTGACTTTCGCTAGCGTAGAGCGCTAACAGTTCTTCTTCCTCTTCGCCTTCTCGTTCCTCTCCTCTGTCGGTCCGGCCACTGTCGTTGACGAACGGGTTTCTGCAGGCCAGGCCAGCTGCATCGAACAGAGAAAGAAATGAGACTGACAGACAGCAGGACGCGTTTTACACGATCTAGCGTTGAGCTGCTGGGTTTGCACGCAAATTGCACGCACTACCACAACATCGCTGTTTCTGTCTCTCGTTGGCTGATTGGGTGGTGGTTGTAGGTGGTTGTTGATGGCGGTGCCGGCCGCAGCAGCAGCCGTTCTAGTAGTTGTCTGTTGGTCAGTCTTAACTCTCCGCGTGCTCTCTGCTCTCAGCGCAATCTGTCGCTAACTGGCGAGAGACGCCGCCGATTTGGTCGTCACGCCGTAAACTCAAATGCGTCTGGCGGCGGCTAGTGCGGGCGGGCGGACGGTCGATCGGGGGAAGTTGATGTCTGCCGTCTGCGTTCGAATTGTTATTTTTATGTAGAAAAGGGTGTTTCCTTTCTATCGCTCTAGCTCCTCTGTGTGGCGCACACGCACGTACTCATTCTCGCGTTTTTGTCTTTAGAACGAAGAGGATGGCGGACTAGTGTGCATCACATAAAAATTAAAAATTGCCACCGAGGGGCCACCAGTCTCACTACTACTACTTCTAAAAAACTACTACTACTACTACTACTAATGCGACTACAACCATTACAACAGCAGCAACAGCAACAACGACTATTACTAACACTATCACCGCCACTAGCGTTGCTGCAGCTACCCCCGCGTCGTCAAGTCATTTCGAGTGATGAGCGCACGAATGCGAGTAAACGCGCAAACGCGTTTGAAATGCAAAAAACAACAATAACAAAAAACAGCAAAGTTGCCCTGCACGCGCCTGAGCTGCACGCGAACACTCTCTAGACGGCCTTGAATACCGCCGCCACTGCCGCCTCTGTTGCTGTCGCTCGCGAATTCGTCGTGTTCGGATGCTGCGTCGGCGAGCCAGCCAGCCGACGACGAACCAGGCCACGAGTCTAACTTCGACAATCCATCTCGACGGACTAGCTTGCACTAGCCGCTGGAGTTGCTACTATTTTTCTGCTACCCGTTTTTGCCGTCCCCCCAAAGCGAAGTTTGCAACGATGATAGTGGTGGTGGCGGTGGTTATGGTTGTGGCGGCGTAACTCCGCCAGCCGCGACGGCGTGATGTCACCTCGCCTCCATGCTCTACCACTAGCTACCTACCAACTATATATACAACTTAACTGCTACTGACGACGCTGTAGTTGTTGTTGTTGCTGTTGTCGTCGTTGTAGTAGTTGTTGTTGTCGTCGTCGTCAACGTTGACGACGACCACGACGCCCAATCCTTTTTAAAGGACAATGTCTTTTAAGCGGCCGAAAATTCTCCCCTGCTTCTTTCTCTCCTGCTGTTTTCCCTAACCTCTAATTTCCCTACTCCCCTTTCCCCCTATTTCTCTCTATCTCTCACTTTTTCACCCGCCCTCTCTCTGTGTCCTGCCTCGTCCTTCGCGGTGAAATAATTCTTAACTAGGCCGGCCAAGTATTGTCACCAGCAGCAGCAGCAGCAGCGGCACCAGTGTTCTGTTGGTTGTACACACCCTTCCATCTATCTATCCATTCATCCATCCGTCGTCTATGCATCCGTTGCCGCTGGCCAAGGGCCGCAGCCGCCGACGACCACCTCCACCATCACCAGAGGAAGTCAGGAGGAAGAGGTACAGTGCGGACTTTAGGGTTTGCGTCGCAGACATCACACACCGGGAGGGACACCGTGCCGCGTGATCCATAGCTTCTGCTGCTGCTATTGCCTATGTGTCTGCCAGCCAGCCTGCCAGCCATCCATGTGGGCTTTCCTTCCTTCCCTCCTCATCCTCACTCGCTCGCTCGCTCGCTCATTCGTTGGGCAGGCAGTAAACAGCAAAGGCAGGCAGCACACAGCGACGATGACATTGGTGCTTGCCGCCTTACAACAACTCAGACCATATTACTACGGCATTGCCAGCACCAGCACTGCTGCCGGCACGAGGATGACAACGGGCGGGGCGCGCGAGTGCTGCTGCTGCTGCGAGTTCGGCCGGTTGGATTAAAAAAACCCGTTATTCATGAGTAGTAGTAGTAGTAGTAGTGGTGGTGGTGGTGGTGGTGGAAAGCCTTAAACCTCATTAAACTAAAAAATAGCCCGCCAGCCACCGTGTGTGAGTCAGAGCGGGAACGCTGGCTGGCTGGCTGGCTGACTGGCACCCAGCAAGCCTGCCTGCCTGTCTGCCGCCCGAGTGAGGTGCTGGTGATGGTCTTCGTCGTTGTGGTGATGGTGAAGGTAGTTTGATGGTGCTAGTTTTTGTGAGTCCGGAACGCAGCAGCAGCAGCAAACGGGAACGACGATACTGAGTGAAGAGACTGCTATTCACTACTACTACTACTACTACGACGACGACAACAACTTCGACGACCTCAGCAAGCCTCAGCAGCCGCGAGCGAGCTAGCTTACTCGCGTGCGCAATCTGCTTGTGCCTGCTCTGCCGCCCACAGTACCTACCTACCCCCTTCCGTTCCCTTTTCACGTCTTTCCTCTCATGCTCTCTTAGCCTCTCTCTCCCTATTCTCTGAACCCCCAAACCCCACCCGCTGGTTTCAGCGTCGAAGTATTGTCTCGCTCTGTATCCCTCGTTCTATTCGCTTGCTCCTTTTCTCTCTCTCAGGCGCGATCTGTCCACGTCCTGTTTGCTGCACAGAGCCTCCAGACTTACTGTACCAGCGCTGTACACTCGCTCGCTCGTAGTTATATAACCCTTCGTGCCTAACCAGCAGTTCTCTTCTTTCCTATAGGGCAGCTGTCTATCTCCCCTTCGCGCGCTCTCTCTCCCCCCCGACCCCTCTCTCTAGCTGTCTTTGAATTTAGCGTTGTCCGTCTCATATTCTGCATTGCACTTCTTCCATCATCTTGTCCACGATTTGCTCTCTTCGTCAGTTCACCGTGGGCTGCGCTGTTCTCTCTTCCTTTTTTCGTCTTATTTGTCTGCTTCTTTGTTCTACCTACCCACTCACTCACTCACTGACTCTCAGCGCAGTGGCTCTCTGTAGCGAGCTGTCCTCTGTATCTCAACAGTATTCGCTCTCTATGCCAGCTCATCATCTACCCCTACGATCTCACCTCGTGCGGCCGGCGATTGCTGCGACGTGAGGGGAGGGTGCAGTTGTGCAAACCGCTGCAAGCATGCATCCATGCATTGGTATATATACACGTACATGCATGCCTATATATACACACACACGCACGCACACAGTGGTAGCACCATGAGACGCTAGTTCTCTCTGCTGTGGCGGCGGCTGCGTGTCACCGTGCTTCCCGGTTCTCTCCCCTATCCCACCCCACCTTACCCCCTCTCTCTTTCTCCCTCTCTCCCTTGCAAGCGCTCTTTTGCTTCTCGGGGGCTGTGGTGCCTATGCGGGCCCGCGGGCTCGCGCGTCATACAATCGCGCTAGCTACAGCACAACAGCTTGAACTGCGACAACCACGCTGACAGCAGCTATAGCGGTGACTACTACTACAACTACTACTATTACTATTCTACTACGGAAGACTAGTCTACGCTAGTTTTGGTGTACGCCGTACTCGGTTCTTACCGAGCCGAGTCGAACGAACAAACGAACGCCGACCCCACCGGCTTCGCTCCAGGAAGCGGACCTCTTCCTGTTGGCTCTCCGCAGCAGCAGCAGCAACGGCATCACTTCAGTCTTCACTCTTCACTACTACTACTACTACTACAGCTATTTCTACAGCCAGTACTGCTTCCATTCTTCTACCTACACTCTTCTACTATTACTATTACTACTAAAAAATATTACTATTCCTACTACTACTACTACTACTACCACTACAAGCGTTAGTATTACCCCTACTAATATTCAGCTAGTGGCCCTGCTGCAACGATACACCACGGCGACTACCCCCTGCCACTCACACGCTGCTGTGTTCTGTCCTGCTGCCGCTTCAACAATCAATGCTGAGCCAAACGAGAGGCCAAAGAGCGGATCGATGTCTATCGACGTCGTTGCTCTCGTTTGCAATACTCGTCGCTCCCTAAAACCCTTTTTAGCCGAACGTGGTCTCCCCACCATCTTCCGCCTTTTCGTCCTCATCGTCTTCGTCGCCATCCAGCGGCGCTTCCCCTTTTAGTCCGTGCTAGGCCGGCCGCCTTCTGAGGCCATAGGCCACGCCACGGACGACCTGCTACTACTGTTGCTGCTGCTGCTGTTGCTAATCTCGGACGCTATAGCCACCTACTTTCGGCGGTCGGCATATCGCCAGGCCTGAGCTTCGATAGCTCCGACATCAATAGCGGCTTCGATGATTAGGAAGATGGAGAAGAACATCGGCGACGATGACGACGACGACGACAGCCAAGAAGATGGTGGAGGAAGGGCGATTCGTGCACGCGGCCAGGCCAACTGTTGCACTTTGCTGTTGCTGATTTGGCTTGCTGTTAGCTACTGTCTTTGGGGGTGCTGTTGCTGCTGCTGCTGTTGATGTCGATGATGACGATGATGCCAGCAACTGCTAACCAGCGATGATGTGTCTGTCAGCCCGCCAGTCAGACAAACAGGTCAGATGCTGTCGTCCGGGAGCTGGAACCGCTATCCTTCTGCGCGCCCCCGGATCTCCACCCCCCTCCGCCACTTACCCGCGAGATGATACCTCCGACCGACACAGCCAGGGCCCGTTTGCAGCACTGCTCGAACGCCGCTCCTCGAAACCTCCTCTCGTCGGCAGTCGCCCGGCAAATCGCCCGGCCAAATGTCGACATCAAACTCATTATCATCGTTAGAGTTTTTTTTCCTTTGATTTTTTAGTTCGTCACTCAGTCACTCACTCGCTCGCTCATTCGCTAACCCGTGGTCCATTCATGCAGGCGCGGTCCACTGCTCTGTACGTTAGAGTTGTTAGAGTTGTTGTCGACGGTATTGTTGTTGCTGTTATTTCTGCTGTAGTAGTACTTGTTGTTGTTGTTGTTGTTGCTGTCGTAACAGTAGTAGTTGTTGTTGTTGTAGTTCTTGCTACTGATAATGTTGTTGTTGCTATCGTTCGACTTGTTCTTATAATTTTGAACACGCCGTAGATGCGCGACAATGATGACGACGACGACGACGGCGATGATGATACACCTCAGAGAGTTAGCGAAAAGCAACCGTAGACAGACTAGAGAGACCTCACCACCTTCTATCCTCTCGTTTCACTGTTTGCTCAAATCCTGTTTAGAACGACAAACGGCAATCAAATGTATTTATATAGAGAGAGAGGCGAAAAATATAAGGAAGACTATGTCGACGCCGCCGATGACGACGAGGAAGAAGTCGTCGAGAAGGAAGTCGATGTCCTCATTTCTTTCTAGGGCGGCAATTTCTAACTGTCAACATCCGCTGTGGTTGGGAGGTGGCTGAGGTGGTGGTGGCTGAGGTGATGCTTGAGTCGCTGAGGTGATGGTTGAGTCGCTGATCGCACAGATCGAGTTGTCCGCCGACTCAGAGGTAGGAGGCGTCGCAGCAGACCGCGAGCGCGCGAGAGTGCGTACCCTTAGGGTTGTGAAGTTGTCTTGTTGTTGCTGCTGCTGCTGAATGTAACACCGACGCAGTAACGAATATGCCAATATTTGAGACGAGTCAGTCGGTATTTTACCCTTTTTGCTGAGTAATATATGTATATATATATATATATATATATATACGATTTTATTTATAAGTTTGTTAAATATATTTAAAGAAGTTCTATATGCACATTTACAGTAATTAATAGGTACCTATTTACAGTAAATATACGCATACATGTGCAAATGCCAACGATGCCTATAATCCGCAGCGCTTATCAACCTAGCAGCTTTTCTATCTCTATGTTTAGAGATAGAAAAGCTGGTTTTCTTGTTAACGACGCGCACATATATGTATATGGCGCAGGGGGGGGGGGGGGGGGGAGGACGGTGCTTTCGAGTTGGACCGGTCAAAGGCAGAATAAATGTATGCGTAGGGCGACCGACATAATCTGAGGGGCGAGAGGGGCCGAGATGCACAGAGACACAGAGAGATTCGGGTGGAGGGGGTGAGGGAAATAATAATGAGACTGCACAGCTGAATACAGACAGGCTGCATGTGGACAGACGCAGCTCTTCTGGCATGCGGCAACGAATGCAAGGGATGTTGTTGCTGCTGCTGCTGCTGCAACGCATTCGAGATCGAATAAAACAAAGGCTGGGAGTACCATAGTGACGGCTGCATCTTGATTTGTGTGTGTCTCTCTCTCCCTTTTCTTTCTCGCCCTCCCAATCCCACTCCCCCGTTTCGCACATAACTTATGCTTTCAGACCGAGAGAGGTGCTTTTAGAGGTGGCAAAGCGTTTGTGTGATTGTTACATATGGTGGATACAATTGCATAGACACACGCACACATATATATATATATATATATATATATATATATATATATATATATATATATATATATAATGCTAACTCATAACCCCCGAGTTCACATGTGATTTATTTACTTTTATTAATACATTTGTTTGTAATAATATAATATGTATATAAAGCTAAACTCGAAAGAGAAGATCGAGCGACCCTGAGTTCGACTACATATATGTATATGCGATGGTTTGACGCCACGATGAGTCGACATTCTCACTTGAATCGTCCGCTCGGGCAGACTGAGCACTGAGTAATAATAAAATCGTAATTAATATTAGTACCGCATGCCGTCGATGAACACGTATGGATGCGTGCGACTATGCGAAGTTTATGTGGCTTCACTCACTCCAGTAGTGGATCCAGTAGCCATCGACTAGCACCGCCATCGGCGATCGGCAACGATGACCCTGAGCCCCGGCTGGCTGAACCATAGAAGGATTGTAGGAGATACGGTACGTAGGCAAGCTAAGCGAAGCTGAGGTGAGCTGAGGTAAGGTAAGGTAAGAAGGGTTAGAGAGACCACCAGCTCAAGTGTTTCACAAAGAAGAGGGGCACGAGCGCAAAGGCCGAACGAGGCGACGACGCGACACACCATCAATGCGAATTCATATGAAATTGCATTTCACCCTCGGGGACAACTTGAGTCGAGTGGTCGTCGAGCCTATGCCTCTGCCTGTGTATGTATTGTGTACGTGTACGTATGTGTATACTGTATGTAGGATTGAGTGTGCGATTGTGAGGAACTCTCTCTCGCTCTCTGTTGGAGGATTTCAAACGCTGAATTGTCAGACGAGCGGTGTTAGTGGTGCTCCTGCTGTTGCTAAGACTCTTGTTGTTGCTGTTGCTGCTGCCGCTGCCGCTAGTATTGATGTGGCTGAGTGCGGCAAATCGTATGACTGTGCCGAGTGTGGGGTGAAGGGCGAAGGGGAGGGGTTGTGCCAACCAGTGGGGTGTGCAGGACAACCCCTGCACCCCACTGGTTGGCACTTACTAGGTCGCTGCTGAACAATGGACAGGGGCAGTAGCGGCGGTGGTGGTGGTAGCGGCGGCGCCAGCAGCAGCAGCAGAAATCGTGGCGGGACCAGGGCCAGGATTCGGTAATCGGTCCAACCTGCTTGCTTGCAACGGTCTGTGGGCCCGCGGCTTAACTGCGGCTGGCCTGATATCGAAGGCTCCTCGAACAACCTCGAACGAAGCAACGTCCCTCGTAAAAATTAAATTTTTATTACGCAGCAATTTCAATATCGACAACAACAACCACAACAACAAAAATAATAACGGCGATTGCGATAACGGCGAAGACGACGACATATACACATTGACTTTGTACGCGCCCTGTGTCCTCCGGAGATAACTCATACGGCAGCCAGCGTTTCTGCTCAATGATTTCTCGCATTTCGTCTTCGGTTCTTTCATTCTCACACATACACGTATGCTGTTGTGCTCGTATCTCTATAGAAAGCGCTCGGTATCTTCAGGGTTTTAATTCGACCCTAATCGTCTAGTAGTTGGTTCTGATTTGGCCTGTCCTTTCGAGCAACGGGCTGGCGACGTCGTGAGCGTCAGTGTCGATGACGTGAATTCATCGCGAGTTGTACTGCTACTTCACGTTTATCATTGCTGGTAGCGTACGCCTACTAAACGTGCTAAGGGTAGATTAAATTCGACTTTTTGAAACTAGCCGGTTAAGCGACAAATGCCGAAGAAGCAAACGCTTCAGACGATCGACTTCGACATAGAGCGAGAGTTTGTTGGAGCCGAGCGCGAGTCGGCGTTGACAAGAGGCTCGAGTCACTAACATTTTGCCATGCTATGCGATTACCGGAACGAACGTATCGTCGAGGCGAGGTGTCACCAAGCCTCAGGTAACAGTGTGTGGGGGAAAGGGGGTTGAGAGGCAGATTTTGTGTCGGCAGGCTCGTAGTAGAAGCTCGTCCGTCGCGTATCTTGGCGTAGAAAATTCATCTGAAGTAGACGAGAGAAATGAAGTATACGCTAGGGCATAGAAAGAAAATAGGCTCCTCCGACTCCAGGGCCCACGATCGATAGCAAACGCAACGCGCCGCTGCTGACGATTTTTCGCCAACTCTGATGGTCGTCGGGATCCGGCGGGGAACAAGGAGCAGATTCAAAAGCGGCCCAAGCGTCGGGTCCGATACGTATCGCAATGTGGTGAGAGCGACTCGACGTAAAAGCAATACAGGGGGACAGGCATCAGGCAAGAGACGGTATGTTTAGCTTCGTCTAGTTTCCTATCGTCGCGCCGTGGCTTTTCGAAACAGCCTCGAACGTGCCTCTACTGTAGCAATCCAAGTTTTTTAGATCGAAGTGAGTCGGCGGTCAAATTCGACTCATTCGCTCACATGCGCCGAGCGTCCCCCCATATTTAGATCGAAGTCGGGGTCTGTAACGGCAACGTGTGTTACACGATGCATCTTGCAGATAGGGAACAGCGTAGGTTAGCGCTGCTGATCACACAGACGTTCCCTCGCTCGACCGAGAGGCTAGACGTACGCAAGCACAGTGTCCAGACAAGATAGATATTAAATCATGATGCTGCTTTTTAGAGATCGTTATTTTCAAAATAACAAGTGTTTTTTGTATAGTATGCGACGTTTGTGTACGTTTGGAAGTAGTAGTGGGTGATTCAAAAATATTCAAATACTATCAAAATATAGACTACCGCACAGCCGTTGTCAAAGTTTCAAGCAAGATATCCAACGTATTTCTTTCTTATTGCGTCTGTCGGCGTACGGCCACATACCCACCCAACACTGGCGCACAGATACACATGTTGTACTTAAGGATAAAGTACTACATGCACATGCTGTACTCGAGTACCCGGACAATATACACTCTGAACAGAAGGGTTTATGATTTTGCACTGGTTTTCCAACATCTACGTTTGCCTAGTGGTGCAGTCGAGGGCCGGCGTTGGCATTTGCTATATAAACATATGTGCACGGTACAGAATTGGTGGAGAAGGCTTGGCTTGCCTGATAGGAGAACGGCAGAAAGCTACTTAATCTGCGGCGGTTCTAAAGCGACGCCTAACCATTGCCAGCCACCGCGGGCAGCTCGTGTTAGCCAGGCACGCCTTCCCCAATTCCACCCCCGGGCAGGCAAAACCCCCTAAAAGGCCCAACAGAGGGCGAGGTGTGCGGCGACAATCTCACCCCTCGCGACCACGTCTCGTATCTTTCTATATGCACACATGTATGTACATTCATACACATCCATCCATCCATACTTACATACGTACATGCATGCAGGCTTGCACGCATTGCTCGTATACATATATATATATATATATATATATATATTACACGCTTAGTCTCCGGCAGTTCCCGTATGCTGTGAGCCCGTTGCTGCAACAGCAGTCCAGCCAGCTAGCGAGTTTGGCTGCAGAGGCTGCACCGCTGCCACGACCCTATGCACTAGTGCCGCTACGACCGTGCCATATGACTACCTACCCTACCACTACACGGGTGGTTCTACTACTATTACTACTCCTAACACTACTACTACTACTGCGACTACTGCCAACCATTGCTGTTTTTTAATCGGGTTGTTTTTATGCGACACGCACTGGTTGGGTGACAGCGCGTCGCAATGGTGGCGGTAGTGGAAGTGGTGGGGTTTAGCGGGCAGGGCACCGCTGTTTTGGCTTTGGCGGGCGGGGGGTCTTGATGGGGTGGATGATGTTAGTGGTGGTGGTGGTGGGGTACGACTGAAGGATGGGCCGATTCGAAGCCGAGCTAGCTTCCCTGGCTGTTTCGAAGCCTCCCCCCTTCTTCCCGACCTGTCCCCCTTAGGCAAAGCCGTCGCTTGTCGTCGGCACTACGAACGACTGCAGATGCCGAAGACAATCACCAACCAAGGTGGCCTGCCTAGTAATACCAAATGACAATAACGGCGACGAAGACGAGAAGTCGCACACTAAAGTGTGCCGCGCCGCATCTACTGCTGCCCCCGCCTCGTAAAGGGCGCAAAGGATCGAATTTGCGTGTCGTCGTTGTTTGTCGACTAGCCGCCTCGATTCGTCGTGCGCTGGAAGCTGGTGGACTGCGAGGCGCATGCACGCACGCACGCGTGCTTCGGGGTTCCGGGCATTCATTTGGGCACTTTGGCTGATACTCGTGGCTTTGGTCGATGGCGAATTACGCAATGGCTGTACGGGAACGAATAAGAAAAGATAGAGTCCACCAAGGGGATGGTCTGGGGAGCAGAAGAAAGGGAAAGAGAAGAAGAAGAAAAAGAAAATGATGAAAAGGCAATAGGCAAGGAGCTTCTCGTGTTGCCCCACGCTGTGTTGCAGTGGGTTATAGACGTGTTGCTGCTACTGCTGCTACGACAACAAGAACAACAGTAACAGCAACAAAAACAGCAGCAGCAGCAACAACAACAACAGCAGCAGCAACAGTAGCAACAACAGCATTAACTACGTTTGAGCAACAGCCATTCATCTATTGAGTCGACGCTGTACCCATGGACCGAGGTGCTGAGGTGGTCTCGTCTTGAGGAAGTTCTCGAAGTATTCGAAGTTTTTGCGCTTATTGGTGGTGCCGCCGCCACTGATGTTGCTGTTTTTGTTGGCGTCGTCGTCGTCGTCTGTGTCAACTTTGTTTATTGTTGTTTTTAACGGTCGCGGTGGACACAGCCCGTAGTCGTGTTATCGTAAGTCAGAGACGCTAATATCGTTATGTTGTGAGTGACAGGTCTAAACTCGTCGATCGTGCGCTCGGTCGGTGGCCAACATTCTGTCGGTCAGTGCTGGTGAAAACTAGTTTCTAGGTGTTTCCTGATGTTGCTTTTGTGGCCTCAGCTGCTATATATATATATATATATATATATATATATATACATGCACTGGCCATGTTATATATATATATATATATATACTCTTGATTGCTATAGTTGCTTCTACGGCGCATCGGCGCTCGCTATTTCGGGCCGACCTGCTAGACCTGTTGGCCTTCTCGTGACTCACTGGACAAACTGAAACAACCTTGATGATGACGACGACAACCTTGATGATAACAACAACCTTGATGGTTGCCCTGCACGACGAGTTCCTCCGTCACGGCAGCGACCGGACCGCTCCATCCACCGGCCATTGTCCATTGTTCTACCGTGGACGGGCGTAGTTGACTTGTCGACTGACTTGACTGGGCTGCTGTCGTAGTCGACTTCAGGAAGCCCATCGTCTTGCCTGTCTGCTTGCCTGCGTGCCGTCAACGCGGCTAACGACCGCCAAGAGCTCCAAACATCCGAACCATGGTAGCACCGAGACTGTGGTGGCCGCCGGCTGGACTACCCCCCCCGCCCCCCTTGGTCTAGAACTTCCTCCGAATGGGGATGAAGCGGTTCGTTCGCTTCGTTCCTGCTTGACTAGACTTCAACTAGCCTCGTCGTAGCCTCGTGCTGCTGCTGCTACTGCTACGGCTACTCGCGCTGCTCGCGGTCCCGGTCCTGGTCTCCCCGTTGAGCAGCCCGTCCGGCGGCTGGCCTTTTCCCTTCCGCCAGCTATGTGTGGTACGGTGGTGATGGGGATTTTGATGATTTTGATACCGATCATCACTGCCACCATCATCATCATCATTATCATCAGCAGCAGCAACAACATCAACAACAACAACACCAACATTGTGGTTACAGCAGCAGCGGCAGCCGCGGCAGCACCGGTGGTGGCGGTAGTGCTGACGATAGGGAGAAAATAAAATTGTCAAGAATTCGCCACAGCGGTAAACAGGCAGCACACAGCCAGCAAACACGACGAATACGACAACAAGAAGGACAACAACAACAACAACAACAACCAAAGACCAATGCGTGGAGGGCCAAGCGCCTTCATCTGGAGGAGATGTTAGTTGCTTTTGGTTTCTCCATCTTCTTCTTCCTTTTCCTTTGGGCATTTGTGATCAACAAAAAAGTTTAAATCCTCCCGCGGCATCCCCTTGCGTCGGCGGGCCAGGGGGAGGAGGAGGAGAAGGAGAACGGGGAGGTGGGGGGGGGGGGAGGGCGTCGAGGCGGCGGCGACGGCGTTCGCACAAGCAGGCGCACGCCGACGCTCGACCGCGTCCGGCATTACCACCGGCATCAGCCACGGCGACCAGCATCTACGAATCTCCTCCATCGATCAATGTCGTTCGCGCGCGCGATCTCTCCGATGAGACGTGGCAGTAATGGCCGTGGCGGCGGTGTTGTTGTTGTCATTGTTGTTGTTATTGTTGTTATTATTGTTGTTGTTGTTATTGTTGTTGTTGTCGTCGTTCTTGTTGTAGGATGCGGCCACATTGCGGCGGTTACCCATAGGTCACATCGCGATGACCGCCGCCGCCGTCGTCGGTCGATTGGGCGTCGAAGCAGTCAGCCGCCTAAAGCAGCAACGGCATCATCGACAGCAGCAGCAGCAGCAGATCGAGATGGTCTACCAGACTCCGAGGACGTCGCCATCTCGAACACGCAACTCAACTAGATGCAAGATGGGCGGGGGGGCAGGGGGTGGAGAGATGGCGAGCTAACTAGATGATGCTGCTGCTGATGATTTAGATGACGATGCTGACGAGGACGAATGCCAACAACGAGAGCAAGAAGTAATAGTAATCTTTTTGTAAATAAAAATAAAAACATGCACCCCCAGAGCCTCCCCTTGGCTGGCTGGCTGGCTCCCCTCCTTGCTGCGTTGCGTCCCCGGGCACCGGCCGCTCCCCAACACAACCACCGCTCGCTATCTCTTCGGCCGATTCGAGTTGACGCGCTCGAAGCTCGTGAGGTGCCAAACGAAAAAGTAGAACGAAGCATGGCGAGACACTGAGTGGGCGGACGAAATCGAGAAAACTAGCGATACAGAAAGAAAACGCGAAACCGAGACAAGGAGGAAGAGAGAGAGAGAGAAAGAGCGAGCGTGCTGCGAGATATGGAACACATCAAGACGACGAAGAGCAAGGAGAACGAAGAAATTCACGATCGAAACAGCAGCGCAGAATGGTGCTGGAACTCTCCGGGGGCTCAGGGTACTAGTCAGTCGTCAGTCAGGGTTAGTGAGGGTACGGCTTGCGGGGGTGTTTGTGCGCGCACGAGGTGGTTTTCAAGTTTTTTCTTTTTTTTTTCTCGCACTTCAGCCTCGTCGAGATCGTCGTTGTCCCTTCAATGTAGCGTTGGCAGCAGGAGTTGACGATTCTCTTCCTCCTCCTTCTCATCATCGATGATGTTCTATGCTTAGATGCGTTCTCTAACGCGTTCGTTGTTGTTGTTGTTGCTGTTGTTATTGTTGTTGTGTCTTTTTCAACACCACGATCACCATCATCTTTGGCAACATTTTCATTATTATTATCATCATCATCATCATTTCGTTCCTCTTCAGCTGTAGACGTGAATGAAGCCTTGCACCCTGGCGGCGGGCCGCTCTGAGCTAGTGACCATCGAGATGTAGCGGCACACGCGTTCGAACGCCTCTCTCTCTCCCTCTCTCTCTCTATGTGTGCTCTGTGTGGCTGTATGCTTACAAGCGTCGGGGCTTGGGGGTGGAGGTATGAGCGTCGTGACCGTATATGTCTGTGTACTATGCTGAGCTACGCTGATGATGCGGTAAACAGTGCGTAGATATAGCAACATCGCATTATTTCGAGCTTCTTGGTGCTGTGCGGCGGCAGGTATTCAGTTGTTGTTACAGTTGTTGTTGTTGCAGTTGTTGTTGTTGCTACAGTAGTTGTTGTTATTTTTTTTTTATATGTGTACATGCTGCACACGCTGCTTTGCAAGCGCCTCTAGTTCTCCACGTCTTGATCATCAAAACCATCGTTGCGCTAATAGACTCACTCACTCACTCACTCGGTCATTCATTCATTCATTCATACATACACTCGCTCTTCCTCTGTCACTCATTTCGCGCAGTGCAGTTTCCGTCAGTTGCCGCCTCGTACAGAGACCAACACCAGCAGCTCTCTCGTAACAACAACAACAACTTGAACCTTTCCGGGTGACGCGCGTTTCCTCGCCTCTTCCTCGCAAAGAAAAGACAAGAAGAACACGAGAACATGAGATTGAATGAGAGTGAGAAACAAGCTCGCTTAGATGATGCGGCAACTCTGCGAGATGAGAACGAAGCAATTGAAGGCTGCCGACACCAACTGCGACTCGGTCGCAGTACTAGACGTGGCTAAGTAGTAGTAGCAGCAGCAGCAGTAATGGTAGTAGTAGTAGTAAGAAAAGTTAGCGATAGTCATGGCAGTTAGCGCAGAAGTGGTTCGTCGCCGTCTTCATCGTCGTCGTCGTCGTAGTACTGGTTGTAGTAGTAACAGTGGTAGCCGGGGTTGTAGTTGAAGCGGGGAAAATGGCCACACACGTTTCGGACAGAGAACCGAACACTGTTGGACGAAGAAGAAGAATAGAGAGAACAGCAGAGAATTTCAAACTGTCACAGTCGCCAGCGGTGGTTAGGGGGGCGAGGGGTGGGGGGGTTGTCGCAGCAGAAGCACCGAGAGACAGCAACGCCTGTTAGCTCTCCAGTTCTGACTGGCTCAACGCGCGATAGCCAACTAGGCCGTCAAACGGATCGGCCGGCAGGCTAGCGTTCAGCAGCGAGTTCAGTGACGGAGAGAATATTTTCGAGCGAAGAGTTCTCAACACCAGAGACAAACAACAACACCCCCGCGTTCCCTGTTCCTCCTCAACCCACAGCCCACCACCACCACCACCACCACCCTCCAAACCCCCAATCCCTCGCCACCCTCCAACCGCCCAAACCCCCACGTCTCTTCTCTTCCTGCCTGCCTGCATTTCCTGCCGGCACACGCACGCGCAAAGATGCTGCCAGTACGGAGCGGCGGCCGAGTTAGCTAACAGTTGAGTAGCCAGTCAGTGAGTAGTAGGTTGGCCTGCCTCGAGGTGTCTCAGCAATAGTATTTAGTTATGTTCTATTCCGGCCCCGGCCGCCGCAGACGTGACCGCGTGAAGATGCGTAGGTGATGAAGACGAATTAAAGTAGGAGGCGCCCACAGGAGGAGGAGGAGAAGGAGGCTGCTACTACTGGGGGCGGCAGCGACCCATCTTGTCCATCGTCTGACTCGTCGCATTGCCGCCGTCGATGATGATTGACACCTCCGGCTACAGCTGTAACATATACCATGTGTAGCAAGGCGAACGCGCGAGAACAAGCATACACGCAAATCTGCCAACCAGCTGCGAATGTGCTAACTAATGCAATACAGCAACAAGAACAACAGCAACAACGACAACAACAGCAACAACAACAATAACAACAACAACACAAAAAACAGCGCAATAGAACAAAAACCCTAAACTGTGGATGTGGAGGTGATGAACGACAACGGCAGAGGAGAACGACGAGGAAATGCAGTCGCTTTGCTGCACTTTGACTTGCGCCCACAGCTTCGCAGCATTTCGCGCAGTGTGCAACAATCGCATCTTCGTCGGCGGTTGTGCAAACAGCGAGATTGCGACATTTGTTTTTTGACGAGGTCGTTTTTAATTCTAGAACATTCTCCGTTCCCCTACGGACATGGAGTCACTGTGAGGGGTTCGTAAGATCTAATAGCATCGACGAGGAACAGCAGCTGCAGCAGCACCATAACTATAATTATAGACAGATACAGAGAAAGATAGGTGGTGCATGCCGTGAAAAAGTTGTACTAACCGTGAATTGACCGTCTGGCGTCGATAACTATTTTTTTTGTCATACAAGTAACATACTTTTTGTTTTACATAACGTGCGTGAACTATCGAGTTCTAACTCATGGTCGTTACTAGTTTTGTTGTCGATTGTCGTTAATGCAGGCTATTAGTTACAGCTTTGTTCTGTTGGCGATTGGCTACAGGTTGCGTTTATGATATTGTGAACGTTACTACTTTAGAGCTGTTTTGATTACTATACTTCGTGTTGTTATTGTTGTTGTTGCTGTCGTCGCCGCTGTTGCTGTTGTTGTTTATCGGATACTGTTGTTGGTGGGGTTGCTAATGTTGCCGATTTAATAGCACTAAGAATTGTTGTTGCTGTTGCTTTAGTCAACAGCAGAGTTATTGGCCAGGTTTTAGTCTCTTTTACTTGTTAATGAACGACAATGTCAACAACAACAACAAGAATAACAGTAACGCCGACGACGCAACTCTCGTTGTCGTCGTCGTTGTTGTTGTTGCGGGGGACGAGAAGAACAATGAGAAAAGTGAGGCCGAGGTTTCCTACACGAAGAAAACAGGACTTCGACTAGAGGCAGCCCTCGCCTTGAACTCACCCCCGATATCCCCCCTGCCGCGCACTGTATGTGGTGTGCGTGCGCTCCTCGCCATCTGCATGGTACCTGTATGCGATTGTGTAAATCTATATATATATATATATATATATATATATATATGTCTGTGCATACGTGCCTGCTATGTGCCACTGAGTATGCTCTCCTTCAAGATATGATGTATCGACAACGACGATGACGACGACCAGACGAACTACGGGATGTATTTATTACATGTGTGGCAGACGATAGACGGATGAATGGACGAACGGACGGACAAATGGATGGATGGATGGGTATGTCAAGATGCAGATCGTGTTGTGTTTTGCTGCATATGCTCTCGTTATGCTAAGGTGGCGGCGTTCGCTCATTGGTGAGCTGGGCAATAGGCACAGATTGAAGCCACGAAGTCGACGGCGCTACCGAGGCTGCACGATAGACTGGCATCGTTCTGCACGATTCAGATGCAGCACCAGCAACATCAGAGAGATCGAGAGAGAGAGAGAGAGGGGGGCGGAGTAATATATATATATATATATATATATACATTTGTATAGAGGGAGAGGGAGGAAAACAGCAAGGAAGAAACATAGTGAAAAATGAAGGCAGACAGGGAAGTGGGAAACGCAATCAGACGGCAGAAGGCTAAACGCTAGTTGCCTTATAGGTTGCGCTGCAAACAACAAACTCCATGATGATGATGATAACACTCTGGTGGCACTCGTACTGGTACAACAACAACAACCATGATAAGTTGTTGTTGTTGTTCTTTGTTACTGTTGTTGATGTTGTTGTTGCTTGTCATTGTTGTTGATGTTGTTGTTGCTTGTCATTGTTGTTGTTGTTGTTGTTTTTGTTATTACCACTACCATTATTTTTATCGACACGGTATCAGTGTCGACGAACCTTGCGAATGCAAACTTTTTCGAGTCGACGCTAACTGGAGGTTGGCTGGCCGATCGGCCCACCGACAAGTAAGCAAGCAAGCAAGCAGGCAGGCAGGCAGGCTGGGTGAGTGAGTGGGTGGGTGAGTGAGACTTACTCACGAACTTCGCAAGACGGGCTCCATACAGGGAGGGCTAGATACTCTCAGCCATCGCCGCCAATATCGACCTCCGTTCCTCAGACAGATCAACCGCGAGACAGATAAACAGTCAGTCAGTCAGACAGACAGACAGACAAACATACAGACGGACAGGCAA
Organism: Dermanyssus gallinae; assembly: GCA_003439945.1. Classification (NCBI taxonomy): domain Eukaryota; kingdom Metazoa; phylum Arthropoda; class Arachnida; order Mesostigmata; family Dermanyssidae; genus Dermanyssus; species Dermanyssus gallinae. The sequence goes on from QVRM01001622.1 coordinate 75,084, forward strand.
ACCGGCATAGAGACAAACTATGCCGGCCGACGATCGACCTGGTCGTTGTCGTCGGTGGTTCTGTCTGTCGTTCCGTAGTTCGCTCATTAGCTGGCGTCAGTTTTGACTTTTGCTGCGAGTTGCCGCTGCTGCTGCTGATGCTGCTTGCGAGGTCGTGGGCGGGCTCGGGTGAAGCCGACGCGCGAGCGGGAACTAGCAACATCACCGCGCACGGCGTGATGAATGACGAAGACTTCAACGACGACGACGACAATGACGATGACGAAGATGATAATGGAGGTGGTGGTGGTGGTGGTGGTGGCGAAGGCAGCTTTACATTACAGTTGTTACTGCTGCTGCTGTTGTTGTTTTTTTCATTTCTGCGCTTAGCGACACGAACCACCGGGCAGGGAAGACATTAGCAACTTGCGCATCGGGCCCGAGTGGGCTGCGGGCGGATATAACAACAGCAACAACAGCAGCAGCAGCAGCTACAACAACAACAACAACAAAAGCAGCTACAACAACAACATCTTCATCCACAACAGGAGAGCAATAACCAGAGCAACTGTAACGAGAACAACAGAAACCACAATAGCAAAAACAACAATAACTGGAATAACCATAGCAACAACAACAACATCAACAAGAGTATCAAACAACGGGACAGCTGCCACCAGCAGTGTCGGCATGCCTAACTTAATATATATATATATATATATATATATATGCATGCAGGCTCATGCGTAATGTTTTCGTGGCAATACCGTTAATTACTGTCAACGAAAAAAATACTCTTTCTAAAACAGCATAAACCACGAGTAGAATACTACAACAACAGTAGTATAATAGCTATGCATATACCGAACGAGCAATCGTTATCTTGAGTATCAAAACAAGTGATTATGACTACTGAAACCATACGTATGTAGTCCAATTATCACTGAGAGACGCTTGGCATATATATATATATATATATATTTTTTTTTTTTTTAATGGGATCGTCTTCTCCAAACGGCAAATTTATTTACGTTCAATAATTTTTCATTGAGCTTGAAATTTCCGTAATTACATACATTCAAACAATTGAAACTATTCAGGCCATTGTGCAGAAAAGCCTATCGCCCGTGTCTATATATAGGATTAGAGGGTATCTGCCTGGTCGATTGCTGACCTCGGTGCTGGGAACAACTGAGCAGTCGATTCGCCACAAGCGGCACCTGTCAGGTTGACTTTGTTGTTGTTGCTGCCATTACAGTGTCATCGCTGTTCTTACTGCTGCTTCTGTACAAAAAAAAACACATTGTTTTAATGATAGTATTTAAGATTTTGTATAGACAAAGGTGTTGTTGATGCTGATGCTGTTGCTGCTACTGCTGTTGTGTCTTGCATGGATGGTCAATTTGGCGGCGATTTGTCTCGCAAGAACGGGCACTGATCCCTGTTGCGTTTCGATAGGTGCACTTGCAATGCTGTAAGCGCGCAATAAAAACCTCGTTCACCTCGGCCTTCTCGGCCAGCAGCAGATTCCCAGACAGGTTGACTAGAGAGAAAGAGAGAGACGCCGAGATGGGAGGGGGGGGGGTCATAGAACTGCTGGCGAGCGTCCGGCCAGCGAGCCAAGGCGTTGTTTTGTGGTGTTAGGTTGGAGCTGTCTCTCTTTCTCTCTCTCTCGTGAGGTGCATCTCGTAAGCATGTCGCGATGAAGTCGATGGGGTCGATGAAGTCAATCGGGTGGTGTGATCGAGTTGACCGCTCTTGTCGTCGTCATCGTCCGTAGCTATTATATGTAGACAACTACCCCCTGCATGCATGCATGCCTTCATGCGCGCCTCAGCACACGTCCCGTGGTCATTCGAGATCATTATCATGAGTCGCTGAGTCCCCGACATTTTGTCTCACTTTCGCTTGTCGTTTCTCTCTCTCCTTTTCCTCTCTCTTCATATATCTCCATATATATACATACATATATACATTCTTGTGTCCGTTTTCCTGTTTTCATCTGCCTCTGCTTATTTCCCTCTCTCTCTCTCTCTCTCTGTCACCCACCAGTTTCACTGGCGAAGTCGTATTCTTCTTCGACTGCGACCCCAACCTACACTACCACAACGACATTGACCAGTAAGTGGACTCGGCCCGTTGTGAAGGCTCAATGTACATACGGGGGTATGGTATATGCGTTGGTCATATATATATATATATATATATATATATATAGTGTGTGTGTGTGAAACACACCCACACTCTACTCCATACGAATGCCTCTACTTGACGCTACTTCCGGTTAGCGCTTAAGTAGCAGTGCTAGTTGCCGTAGCAAAATATGTTGTATCCCTAACAAAAGAGAGATCATTATAGTCAATTGGCGGTCAGTTTTTTTTTTATCAATTTATATTACAATCCTGTGTAAGATAATTATATAGACACATATGCAAATATATATATTTTTTAATTTAGACACATGTTTAAATTGTAAACATAGGTACATGAGTTTCTCGTTCTCTTTCTCTCTATCTCGCTTTGTGTGTTGATCTGCCTACCCCGACAGAATCTCGGGTGGTGCGAACGCCGGCTTCAACACTTTTTTGATACAGACAGACCCGTAGGGTAGGGCTGATTACCGATTGGTTTGCCCCCGCCTCTTGCTTCTTCTAGGGGTAGCTCCCTTGCATGATGATAGCCGCATCGACGCAGCATAACTAACGACCACAATGACCCATCCGTTCAGTCATCATCCATCCATTCACCTATGCAGCTTGTTCCGACCAGACCGATACGGGTCGTCCATCTACTACACTAGGCCACACAGATGACGACCGCTCACGCCTCTCACCTAGGCGAGCGGCCGGCAGTCGTGTGAGTAACCGTGGACTAAGTCGCCTCGATCGATGACTGAGTCGCGGTACAGCTTCTTATGCCTTATATTCTTAATTTTCTTGATTTTAAATATTATTTTCCTTCCTCTCTCTGCGCTCGAAGCCATACTGCTGTTTCTTTATCGTCACACTCTTCTTTTTCGCACTCGTTTCTCTTTTCCTTTCTTTTCTCCTCTTTTTACACTCATTCTTGTCGAATTGTGTTTTCCTATTCCTTCTAGTCCTCTGGGCATTTCTCTTCTTCTTATTTTTGTTTTCCATCGTCTTCTACTTCTATTTGCCTTCCATCGTCTTCTTTTTATTTTTGTTTTCCATCGCCCTTTCCTTCTTTTTGTTTTCTATCGCCTTCTTCCTCGTTGTCTTCTTTCTGTCTTTCATCACTTTTTTTTCCTTTTTATTATGTCTTCCATCGTCTTCTTCTTTTTATTCTGCTTCTTTTTATTTTACACTGTCTTCTTTTCCTTCGTCTTCTTCTGTATTATCTGTTCTTCTCCTCTAACTGGACCCCACTGGACTAGTCGATCTGCTTCTACCGTTGATGGGGATTACCATAGTAGTAGCGACGACTACTATCAGCTCGACCACCAACTTACCCCCCACCCCACTACCCACTTAAACTACTACAACAGACTCTTGCACTGCTTTCTGTATGTATGCCTGTCTGTCTGTCCGCCTATCTGTATTTGCAACAAGGCCAATTTCGTTTATCGCAGTCGATTTTTCCATGGTTTCAACGAGACGACGACGGCCACCACCACGACCACACATGACAGATAGCCAGCCACCTCGCTAGCTGCATAGCGTGCTTGACATACCTGTGAGGTTGGCGTCCAGCGGTCACAGTAGTCGTGGTGGTGTTGTCCTACAGAGGACACTCAAACAGCGCGCTACACTTTTTCTCCCCCCCGCTATACCTCTCCCTCGCTCTCTCCCCATCCCCCCTCTCCTCCTCCCCCTCTCTCTCGCGCTCTCTCTCTCTAGGGACTCAATAACAATGGCACTTTGTCGAGGTGGTGGCGGTGGGGGTGTACTGCTTGAGATAATGATGATGTTGATCCTGGCTGGCTGTCTGGCTTACTGGATGGATGGCTGGAGGCTCGAGGGGGGGTAGCGGTCAGGAGGTGGGGGGTAGCGGTCAGGAGGTGGGTGGAGCGACGACAGCGAGCCTGACAAGCAGCGCCAGCGCCTCGTCTAACGACTCCCTGGACGTCGGACTGGAGCGGCCGACCGGACCGCTGACCTATGGTGACGATCATAGCTCGGCTGGCAGCGGCTGGCTAAAGAGGCTGGTTGCTGATCTGTTGCTGTTGTTGCTGCTGCTGCTGCTGCTGATGATGATGATGATGATCATGTCACATCGCATTGCACAACGTGGGTTAGTGTGTCGCTAGACTGGCTGGACAAGTTGGACTTCAACTGATTCAGGATCGCTCTCCCCCCACCCCCCCGCCGCCTTTTTTTGTGGGGGCAGGTCGGATGCTGATGACTACATCAATCAGAAGCGAGGAGTCAGAAGAAGCAGAGCGATTTCATTGTGTTTTGCCCTGAACCACCTGAGGAACAGGCGCGAGTCTAGTGCGGAGCCAATTTGCAGATAGATAGGTAGATGATGGCTTGCGCAAGTACCTGCGGGTGGGCGGGCGAAAGGGAGTGTAGTTTCAGCATTAGCTAAATCTGTGGTAGGCGTTTACTGCATTAGAACTTCAAAAACAACAACAACAGCAACAGCAGCAGCAACAACAACAACAACAACAACAACAATTACAACCACAACAGCGACGACTGATGCTGCTATTACTCTAACTATGGAAACTATAGACAACTTGATATTAACACTTTTTTACTGGTTTGATATCGAAACACGTTTTGGCAACAGTGAACAGTATTCATTTCTAAGTTACGTGAATACATACGATATGTGTTTTCAAGTCAATTGTTGCCGCTTTTATTTAAACACATATATAAAATGTTGTGTGTATATGTGTTTCGTTACTATTCGTTTACCAAGTGAGGACGGTTTGTGTATTTACTCATAGAGTAGAAACTGATTGACACGTTCTGCGTGATATTACCTACACGTAGGGCAGTTTGTTCCACTTAACTAACATTTTTTTGTTTTTGTTTGCTTTCAGGTAAGTTGTACTGGCGGTGCAACGACTGGCTCCCGGCGTAAGAGACTTTTTAGGTGTTTTCTCAACATACTGCAAGACGCTGTATATTGATAGCACTGTATTTTGAATTTTGTATCAGGACATTATTGTGATCGACCCGGATAATGTTACATCTATTTAGAATCTCTTGTTTTCGTTTGCCCCACTGTGTGTATAAGGCAGTGAGAACTTGATATATATATATATATATGTATATATACATATATATATATATATATATATAATTGTAGACGATAATTATAATAAACAATATTACAATTGTAAGGTGTAAACGCATTTATTTTAAAGAATTACCCTACTCTATGACGGCTAAGGTATATGCCGCCTTCTATATATAAGCTCGACCATATATTTATTATAAATAATTATAATTTTTATTATTATTATTATTATTACTATTATTGTTATTAGTTACGACTTCCTCATCATGATCACGATGGTTAGTGTTGACGATCGATGGCGTGGCTTGGGTTGGTCCACGGCGGGGCCCGTGCCCGCGACTCTCTCCTTGGCCTACTGCTGGTTCACGGTGCCACGCTCGGTGTCCTGCATCTCGGCTCCCGGCTGTGGCATGTCCATGATGTTGCGGCGTGACGCGCGTCGGGTTTCTGCCTATCTGTCTGTCTGTCTATGTATCTATTCGCTCGTCTCCACTGCTGTGTTTGCAGCATTGTAGCAGTTGCAGCGGCAGCGGCAGCGGCGGCCGCAGAGGTTAGTTACTCCGACATATCGTAGGCTTCGTTGGTATCCCGTCGTGCACGCGCACGTCGGTTGGTTGCAGGATCAATTTCGTTGGATTTGTCATTTTTGTTTGTTTGTTTGTTTGTTTTTTATGTGTGTTCGTATGTGAGTAAGTGTCTGTCGCATTTGTTCACGTGTGTCTCTCTATCTGTGTCTGTGTGCGTGCGTGCGTGTGATGATGATGTGCGTTGTTTGTTGCATGACCTTTCTATTTATTTTTCGCTACACCGATAGCTAGGCGCGGTCACAAGCGGCGACACACAAGCGGCATTCGGGCCAGTGGTTGGATTCGTTTAGCCTAGTTGAGTCGGTGCCGAATTTTTGATGGGATTGCACATAGCCCTTCTCCCTGTTGCTGCTGCTGCTGCTACTGACAACGACGACGATGCCAACAACAAGAACAACAGAAAAACAGCAACAACAACAACGACACATTTATGCTACGAGGTCATTCCGGTTTATATATATATATATATATATATATATATATATATATATATATATATATATATATAGTAAAAATATTTTCCTCTCTCTCATTCATTTTATCTTCTTGTATTCGTCTGATTTCTTCAGCTCTGTCGAAGTCTTTGTTTCTACCACAGGAGGAGGTGTACGCAGGTACACAGATATTACTCATATATGTGCGTGTGTAGGTACGCATCTGGCTGTCTTTTTAATATCTGTTTATCGGTGGTTTACGGGCGGTCGTGCCGTTCTCTGCGTCGTTAGCATGTGAGCGCGCGCTAGAGACAAATATGTAGAGATCGACACAAATAAAGGCAGAGACACGGAGAGGGGGAGAAACAAACGAAGAGAGATGAGACCGACGCTACGCTAAAGTTCGCTAAAGTCGTTCGACGTCCTCCAGAGTCAGCCCAGCCAGAGTACAGAGCAGAGTGCGTGGCGCTGCGCCACAGCGAATTGCGCTTCACTTGCACTTCTGCCTGAGGATTTGCTTCTTATCGTTACCCTTTTCGGTCTGCCCTCTCTTCCCCACTCTCTCTCTCTCTCTCTCTCTCTATCTCTCTCTCTCTTGCGTTAGTTATCATGCTCCCTCCCCCATGAGTGAGTGAATGAATGAATTAGTAAGTGTGTACGCGCGCACCAAGCTGTCCTTGAGGCAGCAGCGATAACCTCTCCGGCGTCTAACGGACTTCAGCCGGAGCAGCATCAATAGTAGTAGTAGCAGTAGTATTAGTGGTGGTGTGGTTGTATTGGTGATCGTAATAGCTGTAGTATCTGTAGTAGCAGTAGTAGTAGTGAAAGGAGTAGCAGTGTTGCTGCAGAGTAGAGAACTCCATAGAGAGAGAGAGGATCGAGGCCTTGTCGCCGGATCACGGCCTCCACCTCGATGTCTGCTGCTGCGTCTGCGATTCTTCTTATTCACGCTTCTGCTTCGTTCGAGACGAAAGGTCGAGGATGTGTGGATAAAACAGCGACATCGCTGGTGGTGGTGGCGATAATGCAGCCAGAAATCGCGATCGTGGTGTCCTCCGCTTTGGTGCGAGCGACCGCAGCAGCAGCGGCAGTAGAGGAGTTGTGGCACGGGTTGTTAGATCGGGTTAGTTAGTTAGCAGACAGACAGACACATAGACCGACATCTGCAAATTCAGATCGTTCTGTGGATAGATGAATGTATGCATGCGTGCAGATGTACGCACGCATACAAGTTCATCAGCATCATCATCATCATTCTCGTCGTACTCGTCGACCTCACTGAGGGCGGTCGCCGGCACCATCCTCACCAACCCCACTATCAGCATCATTTTCAGTATCACCGTCATTCTCATCACCACGATCAGGACCGGTGGTGCAGACGGTCTGGACTCCGCTTCAAGGACAAACAAACGACCGACGACGCTCGCAAAGTCGCTCGTGCCTAAACATACGATATGGGACGGATTTCATTCATGAGCGCCGCCATTGCACGACGAGTCAACCCCTTACCCCCAAGACTACTTCTACTACTACTACGAAATCACTACTAACTCGACCATGATTACTACTACGAGTACTACTTTTAATACTACTACGGCTCCTACAGTAGGGGGGGGGGGGTCCTTATAGTCAGTCGAGGTCGCTTTCGTACCCCCTGCCGATTAAACCTTCTGGTGGTGCTGCTGCTGTTGCTGCCGCCGCGACCCCCACTACAGCTGCTACAAGGATGAGGACAACAACAACAGCGGGAACGCATAGTACTACAACCGTATCCACCGTATCTCCTACTATTCCGCCTATTATAGCACAATCACTTCTGCTACGTCTTCTATTACTACTACTAATACTACGATGATATCAGTAGCAGCGGTGTTCCTCGAGATTGAAAGCGAAGATTTACCGGCGATTCGCTCGCAACGTTTAGTCTGCGGGCGGCAGGCGGGTAGCTGAAGGTGGGAGTTCAGCTGCGGTTCGTCTATACCAAGGACAGCACTGGAACTAGCGAGGTAAATGAGGTGAGATTGCCTCACTCATATCGACTTTGCGCTGCACAGTGGTCTACTATGCTATGCTCATTCGTCGCTCTTCATCTCTGTCTTTGTCAGTCGCCAGTTCGCCGATTGCAGGCTGCTGCTGCTGCTTTTTGGGACGTCGCGACTTGAATGCGATTAGTCCTATTATCATGGCTAACACAGTCCTCACTCACAATGTGCTATCAGTCAAGGTTTCCCTGAAGTAAGTCTCGATAGAGACAAACGTCTTTTCGGATGAATGTCACGAGGCGACAGGGATTCCTCGAACAACTTGTGCTCTCGACGCTGTTAACTGTTAGCGTTGGCCGTTGACACGTTGCGTTCGTCTCTATCCTTCACCTGTCTTGTCTCATAGCCAGTGGTCATTGATGCAACGTCTATTTACGTTGGCTGCAGGAGCTCGGCCTCAGCGCGACGCTGCCATACCCTGCTAGTGGAGGCTCGATTAGGCCTCCTCAACGTATGCCGGGCTCCCTCGTTTCGGGATATTTGAGCACCTCGTGTTAATCGGTGTAGCTACTACGTTTAACGACGTTACACTAAGGAGCCCGGACTAGTAAAAGCTCTGCATGATCATGGTATGGCATGAGCACTTATGCATGGACAGGGAAGCGTGTTCACCACGTCCCTAATAAGGGTAATTTTGGGTGCGTGCGGGGATCGGCGAAAGGCCTATAAAGCCCACATATGCCGATTGTTGTGCTAACAAATGGCCGGGATCAGTTTTGGCTTGCGGTAATACTTTAGCTCGGTCATCATTATTAATAGTGAGTAATCACTAATAATAGTGTTGTTACTGGTAGGTAGCAATCCTGATGATGATGATGATGATGACGTCGATATAAGCAAATCGAAAACAGCTAAGCTACTTAGTGCATGATGGAACTTCTTAAGCCGTTCTCTCTCTCTCTCTCTAGCTCCCTTCCTGCCTCCAACCCTCTCTCTCTTTTTCGCTCTCTATCCATTTTCCCGATTTGATAAAAAAATCAAAAGCTACTAGCGTCGCTTACGAACACATTTCGCAGATTAGCTCCTTTGTTCGTGTTGTCGTAGTACCGAGAGGGGTGTGGTGGGATCGCTGTAAGGTGCGAACGCTGCGAGAGCCGACCCAGGGCAACTCACTGTTTGTTGGGATCGGCGTTCGTTGTTCGTCCGGCGAGCTGCCGGTCCTGACAGGTTATCCTGGTCCTTTCTCTGCTTTCTCGACCTCATTCGTCTCCTTTCCCGCCTACTAGTTATTTGTTTTGTTTTCATCGAAATTTTCCTTTGAGTCGAACCAGCCATAACCGGCCACTAAAGAAGGGCTACCTAACGTCGACTTTTGCTCATTCATCCATACCTTCGGCGTCTCGCGTCGTACGGCGCTACCGTCATTCTCGCCATCTTCATCATTATTAGGCACCGTCTTACGCGAACACTCCAGTAAAGTGTCACGTAGGCCTATACTTGTTGTTGTTGTTGTTGTTGTTGCTGTTGCTGCTGTTTTTCTTGTTTTTGTTGCAAATGTTGTCGCAAGTAGCAGTCACATTGCCTGCCGTTAGATAGAACCTCTTGCTAAATAGGTGTGTGTTCGTTAAGCTGCCTTTTCATCACGCTGCCGCTAATTGCTGCTTGTGCTAGGTGATTGGTGATCATGGGCCTATCGCCAGTGGCTGAACCAAATAATGCCTATCACCTACACCAGGAAGGACGAACAAGAGAGAAAGCGAGAGAGAGAGAGCGAAAATGCGGTGTGGAGATTTTGTGTGTGAACAAAAGCGGGAACTGAATAGGAAGAACAGAGGAAAACCGCGAGCGCATGGGAATCAGGAAGACCAACCAGGACGAGCTGGACGAGAACAGGAGGAGCAGGAACAGCACGAATAGGGCACACGATGGGCGGCTCCTGCTGGGAACGAAGAGAAACGAGACGAGCAAAGGGGAAGGCGACATGATCGCGAGCGCGAGATCGCAGCGGTCAATGGTCGGCTTCGCCACATACGCACTCGCCCGGACTCAAAGTCAAGGCGTCGCTGCTGGCGATGCGAGTGGCTAACTGGAGATGATTAGTTGAGATCGAGCCCCATCACGTAGGTATGAAAGACAGACAGAGAGAGAGAGCGTGCGCGAACGCGCGCTGATGTCTGAAGCTACCTTTTGGGCTTCAGTGGCGATATAGACCGACCAACCGACCGACCGATATGAAGATATGTGCCATCCGCACGCCATGAGGCAATTCTTCCTAATATGACCAATTAATCAAGCCTTCAATCGGGCCGAGTAGCAGTAGTGTCTGTCGTGAGGTTCGCTTTTTGTAAGGCCCGACGTACAAGTGCTACCTCCCATGTTTGCAGCTTCCCATGTTTTTTTGGCACTAGCATACTGACTAACTACGCTGCGATAGATAAGCAGGCAGGGCTCCATTCCTCATCGTATGGAAGCGATAAAGATCGGCACTCCTGTGCGGCGTTTGGTTGCCAATTTAGATTGAGGCAACGACATTTAGACGTTGTGCGATCTATAGCGGATAAATATCAAGGCTTGGCTTAGCAGAAGAGTTTGCTGTAGTGGAATCTCTTTTTTTGTTTCGTTGACAAGACTGGCAAGGAAACCAGCTTAGAGACGCGACTTTGAAATGCGCTGAGCATGCGCTTTGCGCTGTCTTATTTAACATTTAAAATGTTTGTACTGCAAATGAAACCGCACGTTATTGTAAGCCACTCGATTGGCAAGGATAGTATTAGTGCGATAGCGTTACCTTAGTAGTTACGGTGGGAACGGGTGTCGTTTAATTGCAAGGAATCGATTTTCACGCACGATTGCCAACGATTTTGCGACATTTGTTCACTAAGCACACGCCAAACGTTGAAGAGTAAAATCAGCATTTGCCACCGGTTAGCTGGTACTTTGCAGTTTCATAGTTTTAGCTTTACCCGAAGCAATTTACAAAAAACAGACACTTTCGCAACTCCAAATGGTATATATGTTCTGTGAAGTAGTCACTCAGGCTTCTATCAAGAGACATGCTATTGTAGCCCGTTATGGGCTCTATACGTGCGCTAAGGTGTGTCGACTTCTACTATGGGATATGCTTTTTGTGTCCATATATAAATATATATATATATATATATATATATATATATATATATATATATATATATATATACGAGACTCCGACAATGTTAACTTTGCATACAAATGACCACATGAAGAGCAGCAACGGGAGCAGTTTTTTTTTCAGTACCTGATAGCTGACGTAGCTGCGACGCGTATTTAAACGGACGAAAGAAATAAAGTATATTAAAACCCAGAGTTCTTTGAGACCTTGGGACCGCCGAGCTCCTGACTGAGAGACTTTTTACTTGGGTAAACGTTTGAAAGTAATTACAGGGGCAGAAAAGCCGCACAATTCATACGACAGAGACTTGTCATTGACGTCCAGCGGGGTATTGTGGTCTTAATTCTAGGGCCGCTTACCGATGGTTGAAGGTGTGAATGGTTACGTAGACGCAATTGTAACACGAATTAGTGATAAATAAATATTAATGGTTATATATATGTATATTACTTCTGCCCCACTGGAGACTTCATTCTTGTTTATGAACGTAGTCACTCACAATGTAAGTTGCTTTGTTTTTCTTAAGGGATATACCATAATCTACTATTTCTGATTGCAAATTTATTATTGACATATATCTCATTGTTATACATATGCAGAAATAGAAAAGTCATGCGATTAAAAAACTTTTCGTTGAAGAAGACATAGTTGGCAAATGTACAGTCTAATTTATTAAAACTGTCTATGATATCTTTAACAACAATTTGCGTCTGTGGGACGTCACAATGATGAGAAACTCGGCGTGTGAATGTCTTGATCACACCCCTCAGTAGTCAGCTATATATCTTGCATTTTTAAGTGTGGTATCCCCTTTCTCTTAGTTTTACCGTCAATCGTCTCTATGTAAATCTGGGTGCGTTTCTAACGACACTGCATAGAAAGTTGTCTACCACCGACGAACGGGCGGCATCTAATGTTGTGCGCTACCGGCGTTGGTGGCAGGGCAATTGCTCAAGACGGAATCGCTCATAGTATATGGTTCGCAGTGGTCGCTAATTTGGTTTGTCGTTTTCTAATGAACCTAATTCATTATTATTACTATTGTTACTGCTACCGTTAGTCTGTACAGGCTATTGCCGGTAGGTGATGCCGTAGGGCGAACTAAGAGTCTCATCCCACAGGAGAGGAGGGGAAGACGAGTCGGGCTGACTGTTTCTACTGAGAGCCGCTGGCAGAGGTGCCTGTGTCCCCGAGGGGCGCTGGCAGAGGCGGCTGATTCGCTGCTGCTGCTGCTGCTACTGTTGTCATCGAACAGGAAGTGTAAAGAAGTCCTTGTTTCCAGTTCTTCTTTATCCAACGCCGTGGATCTGCATCGTCGACGCTTGTGGATGCCAGACGGCTCCACTCGTGTCGTCGTTTCCTTTGCTTTGCCCTCACTTCCCTTCTCTTCACGGCGCCGACGTCGTCAAAGCGGTCGAAGTGCCGCCGCCACCGGTTACTGTGGGGGCGGCTTGGTAAAGGCAGCGCATGTACCCACGAGCAACGACGCAGCCTGTCGGACGCACGGAGGTTCCTCACGGACGCGCTGGGCCAGCCGCTGGGGGCCGAGACAAGCTGCAGCCGCCGCAGCGCGTCTGTAATCCATGCGAATTGAGTCGCGCGGCGGCACGCAAACAGTGACGGACAGCCGGGACAACAAGGAGAACGATTCAAACAGATGCAGGCACGGACGAAGGAACGAAACGTCGGCGGGCGTCGCTTCATTCCTTCCATGGCGGTGTCGTCGTCGTCTCTCTCGTATCGTCCCTACTCGAATGGTGGTGGTGGATCGGATGCAGACCGGACTCAATCATAGCTCAGGCTGCTTGGCGCTGCTAGTCCAACAGTAGGTGGTGGCAATAATAACAACAACAACAACAACAATGGTTACAATATACAAATAGTAACAAACAATAAGGACAAAAACAACAGCAGCGACAACGACAACAGCAACAACAACGGTGGCAACGACAGCGGCAACAACATCAATACTAGCAATGTCAACAGCACAACAACAACAACGTTAGCGATAACAGAAGCAACAACAACAATCGTGTCAATGGCGATAACAACGACGACAACGATTGCAATAACAGCAACAGACGACAACAATAACAACAAGGACAACAACAACAAAGAGGTAGCGGCAGCGTCAGCAAGAGCGGCATCACCACCACCACCCCCATCAGCATCCTTGAGCAGGGGGAGGGGGAGGAGGAGGAAGGGCACACTTTAAAAAATAAAGTGCTCCGCACCGGCAAGCCTATGGCATCATTGTATGGATGCAGCAGCAGCGCAGTGTGTCGACGGACGGCTGCGGGAAGCCGGCGGCATGACTCATAAAAAGATGTGCTTGCTTGCTTACTTGCTTGCTTTCCTTGAACCTCGAGCGGCCGACGAGAAACAGCAGCAGCAGCAGCTGTATGTATGCACATACAGCAAGCAGCATGCACACCCGCACGCACCCGGCCGCCTGCTGCAGCACATCGGCACACATACTCTCAGGCGTGGGGGTTTGGGCGGCGGGCGGGGAGGGGGGGTGGGGTTTAACGGGACGACGAGCCGTCCGGTCGTACGCGCGCGTTCTTGTTGTTGTTGTTGTGTTTAGCTGTTTGTGTCGAAGTGAGTGTGTTGTTGTTGTAGTTGCTGCTGCTGCTGTTGCTCCTAAGGGGAGGCTGTCCGGCCGGTCGAAAAAGTGGAGGAAGGGCAGGGAGGAGGGATTGAGAGAGAGATGAGGAGGCAACGAGCACTGACTGGCCCCCATACCGATCGCAACTGGGGTTGGAGACAACACAAAAGCAGCAGCAACAACAACAACTACTACAAACAACAATAACAACAACAAACAACAGCGGAGGCCGCGGCAGCAGCGCACCACAGCGCATAGCAAGGGGAAAACGACGGAAGGCGGTTCTGGAGCTAACCTCACAAATATCCCCTACCTAATTTTTCAACATCCTCCAGTACGGCCCGGGCAAGCAACCAACCAACAAAGAGCTATACAGCAGCCATCACCAGCAGCAGAAGCAGCAGAGGAATCACCACCACGACCATTACCGTTGGCTCTTGGTTGTTTTTCCTTCCCGCAATTCTCCTTTTGCCATTCGGCCCCGAACCTCCCAGTTACTGTCAGTGCTACTAGTGCCACTAGTACCCTACTACTACCACCACCACCATTACCCCTGCTTCTTACAATACTCCTCTAGGCCCCTAGTTTTTTTTTGTCCTTTTCCCTCGAAGCCCCTCTCTGGATTTGGTAGTTTTTCGTTGTCGGCAACAGCAACAACAACAACCATGACGACGAGGACGATATCCAGACACCATCGCCACGACGAGCAGAAACACAGCCACATAGGCAGGCGGATACCATGCATACATCCACAGACAGATAGATGCATGCATCCACATGTGCGACCACTCTTACCACTACTACTACTACTACTACTAGTGCAACTGCTTCTACAACGACTAGAGCTGCCACTATTGCTTCCATGCATACGCATACGGGGGCGCATACGCGCGCCCCTTCTCCCCGCTACGTCCCCTTGCACCCATCCGTCGCATCAACAGCAGGGGCAGGAGGAGCAGACGGAGTGGGTGGAAAAGGGCGCCGACCAGCAGGAGAACGACAACGACGACGACGACGCTGATGATGATGCAGCACCATCACCACTACCACCACCACCACCACGACCATCACCAGGAGGCATAGAGAGAGAGAGAGAGAGAGGCAAAAGTAAGAAATGAGAGAGTAGAAGAAAGAAGGAGTAGCGGTGACGGATGCAAGAAGGCCCAACATTCATAACTAAAGGGGGATGATTTTTTTTTGTTTATTTTTTGGCTGCCTGGCTAGCCGACAAGCGGGTGGGCAGGCTAGCAAAAAACTAAGCAGGCTAGCAGCACGCAGCATGCAGGGGGGAAGGCACCTAAGCAACCCGAACAGCCAAGCCAATGCGGGGTGCGTGCTTGGTGCTGAGGGTAGTATAGGGCGTAGAGTAAGCGGGGGCGTTGTTGTTGTTGTTGTTGCTGTTGTTGCTGAGCAGGTAAGAGGGGAACGAGCTCTTGAGCTCCTGACGGTCGCCTCTTGGCCGTATCCATCCTTGACGCGTACCAGGACGCGCTTCAGTGGCGGCCGCATTGGCGAGGTGGCACCGAGGCCGGTGCTGCTGCTGCCGAGATGGCAACGAGCAGGACAACAACTGCAACAATAACAACTGCGGTGTCGTCGGCGTCGGCGGCGGCGGCGACGATGACAACGCGTTGTCCGACCGCTAGATAGTCTATATTTTCATTTGTCCGTTTACTCTTACTTGGATTTTGACTTTGTGTGTCGCCGAACGTGCAGCAGAAGCAGTATATGTAGGGGTAAAATTGGTTGGCTGGTTGGTTAGTATGACTTTGGCTGTCAGAAACTGGCTGATGACCTGTGTGTTTCATACTGAGTGAACGCATCAGCAATCTGCACAAGTAGCAGACGCATAAGCAGTAGCATCTGCACAGGTAGCAGACGTATGAGCATCTGCACAAGTAGCAGACGTATGAGCATCTGCACAAGTAGCAGACGTATGAGCATCTGCACAATTAGCAGACGTATGAGCATCTGCACAAGTAGCAGATGCATCGACACCTGCAGAAGAAGTCGACGTATCATAGCATCTCCAGAAGAAGCAGACACATTAGCATTTGCACAAATGGCAGACACATCAGCATCTGCACAAATAGCAGACGCATTAACACCAGCAGAAAAAGCAGACACATCAGCATCTGCACAACTAGCAGACACATCAGCATCTGCACAAATAGCAGGCACATCAGCACCAGCTAAAGTACTACGACTGCACGAGTAGTTATTGCAGACGCGTTGTTATTGTTTCCTTTGTTATAATTTGTTGTTGGCGTTGACCGGCAGTGGCGGCCGCCAGTCTGTATTGCAAATGTAGTTCCGTTGCTTCTGTTTGTTTTGCGCTTTCTGTTCCTTATAGGAGCTGTTGTTGTTGTTGTTGTTGTTGTGGGATTGTTAGCCTCGTACTGGAGGTAGGTAGACGATCGATTGCTGCAAGACGGCATTGTTACTAGCCTGTTACTAGAAATTTGGTCGATAAACTACCATTGATATAGATATTGATTAAAAATACTAAAGGTGACAAAAACATCAGCATGAGTGAAATCATGAACTTCTTCTGAATGAACTTTTTCACCACTCCACCTCCACCACTACCGATAAGAATGAATTCAATAGATAGCTAACGACAAACCACAGTAACGCGATAACAGATGCAATAACAGGGTCGCGAGTTCCTTTCTTCGTGGGTATTTCCATATCAATGGGGTACAATAGGAAGCCATTGGTTCTACCCTGAGATTTTTTTTTTTAGTTTAATGAGTTTTATTTAATCAAATTAGTATTAAGAACATCATTATTCCTACGGGATCTCAGGGAATCCTTCGGCGGAGGGAAGGGACCCTTCAACTGACGTCGCGTTTCTCCGCTGAAGCTCGATCGATACTCGCTGCAGTAGAAACTCTCCAGAACGAGGATCCCTTGCGACTGCGTTTAGTCCTTTTCCAAGCTCTTTAAAAAATCTTGACGTTTCTTTACCCATGGGTCCGTAAGTTTCTATGGCAATTGGACGATAAACTGCGGATTGAGTTATCTGTACTTCGCTAACTTGCGGTCCTTCGCAAGACAAGCAGCTTAGATTATACAAGAAAGGTGGCGTCGTTTGGGGGGACCACTCCATATGTAAGCCGATACGATCTGTCTGATAGTGTTGAGAACCTTGCAGGTTATCCCGTCTGCATAGTTACAAATAATTTGTTTTTCCAAAGACCGGGAAGGTCGGAAACCGTCATTATTATCGATCGTTCAATTTGGCGCCCGTGCTTCTTCTTCCGGAGGAAGAAAATAAGAAGCACCAAACTCCTATGAAGATTTGTTCGCGAGTTATTCTTGGGATCGTGGCACATGATATTGTCATTGTTGGCCAGTCGGGTCCGGAACCTTATCACTACGCTTTTGTCTGTATTAATTCTGAGCCTAAAATTCTTGATTTTCAATTTTGTGTTCTTGAGTGTTCTTACACAGGGAGGACGGTAGTGCTAATAATAATAATAATAATAATGATAATAGAAAATACTACAACCCGTGGCACCAATAGTGCAACAGTACAAATGGCACTATCAACGGATCAATTATAACAACAAGCAGCGCGATTACAATTATCACATAACACCAGCAATAACAACAACAACAATAACAATAGCAAATATAGTACTGTGGCCAAGGGTATCCGTACGCATAATGCAATCACAAAGTATATGTCATTATTACGTTTGCTTTTATCCACCACTGAACCACAGAGGTATGATAGGAATATCGGATATGCTCGTTGTTAAGTGTGTCCATCGCTGCGGTGGTCACCCACCGCCACCCACCGTGTCCTCTCTCATACGTGTCCCACGCATCTGGTCATCAATACAAGTCTTCATATGGAGCAACAGTGAAGTCGCGTCAGCTTTTCACATGTGGTACTGCCAAGCGCTCGCTGCACGCCAGTCACGTCCCGTGTGACTGACCGTGAAGACTGTGAAGCTGCCGATATCCTTAAACCATTTTTCTCTCACATATGCCGTGGACAAAACTCGTCCGGCCAGCCTGCACGACATCAACAGGTAACGCTTTGTGCGGGTGAGTGCTCCACTACGTAGAGCTCGCAGAAAGGCAGTCACATCTATCTATCTATCTATCTATCTCTCGAGAACAGTCATATGTAATATAAAAACAATCGTTACGTATTCAGATGATGCACACCCCCACACATGTGCATATGCACGTAGTTACATATATGTGCATGTGCAAGCCGATGCAGCATACAATGTGTGTACCGGTCCACCGTAAAACCCTCGATGTGAGGTGGACGACCAATGCTAGAAAAAAGGGCGCGGTTTTTGTGGCGAGACCTGATCACCAACGTTAGCTCAACGATGAAAATGGCAATGCGTCTGTCCATTTGTTCAGTGGGATAAGGTCTTTCCTTGTATCTCTCTTTCTCTCTCTATCTCCTCACAAATACGAGTCGCATTCGTTCAATCTGAGGCTTGCTCGATCTAAGTTGCCTGTTTTGCCCCAACCGTGATGGGGATGATGTTGCCCAGTGCTTTGATGGCCGCCGTCACAGACGTTTGTGGCAAAATTATGCACATATGTACCCACACACACACATATATATATATATATATATATATTGGCAAATGCGCGTATATATATATATATATATATATATATGCAACGTGGCAATGAAATAAATGCATGTTGTTTGTATGCACATGACGGCAACCAAGCTGCTGCTGCTGCTACTGCTGCTTTTGTTGATGTTGTTGTTATTTTCTCTATTTCGTTAGCGTCGCGTCGCGTTGCCATTGTCGTTGTTTTCATATGGTGCGGTTTTCTACGAATTTAACTCGTGTGTGCTGTCCGGAGATGGCGACCTCCAAAACAACGTGGGGCTCAACTTCTCTCTTGCGCGTCTCCTAGCGGCGTCGAATCTGCCGATGTTGGTGTTGTTTCTGCTGCTGTGCGACGAAAGCCTTCGACAGCCGCGGCTGCGGCTACCCCACGTGGCAGCATGGTCCGAGGCGAACTAAAGAGGCGAATTCTAACCCAGTTTTCGAGCTTGCGTGTCCCTTCGTTCTCGTTTGTCCTTAGTTTTCCTCTTCTTCTTCTTCTTTTTTCTTTTCTATTTTTTATCCTTTGCTTTCGTTTGCCAGCACTTACACCGCGTCTCGTCCCTCCCTTACTTGCTTGCTTTCGGCGGCTGTGTTTCGGCGCCGTCGAATGCGCTCGCTCGCTCGCGCGAACCCGCCCGCCCGCCTAAGCGTGCCTGCGTGCATGGGGTTCTCTGCTCGTGCAGCATCTTAGTTTTGTTGTTCGACCAAAAAAATGCTCGTTAAGCGGCTGGAGTGTGTGGCGGGGTTGTTTTTGATGCTGCTGCTGCTTCTGGTGTTGCTGCTGCAGTTGTTGTTGATGCTCTCTACTCCGGTCGAATATTTTGTGAGGAAAGGCTGAATCGGTAGCTATTGCTGATGCTGACGACGACAACGACAACGACGACCACGACGATATTTATGTTGTTGTTGTTGTTGTTGATGCCTTTGTTGTTGTTGGTGGTGGTAGCATTAGTAGTAGTAGCAGCGGTAGTCATGATGATGATGGCGGTGATCTTGATGATGCGGGTAATCATCTTCATCGAATGCGGCTGTACAGGCTGCTGCAGCTGCCGGCTAGTGGGGAGAAGGGGAGAACAATGATGATGGCGGCGGCGACGAGAAGCGGCAGGAGTACGCCGACGAATGTTGTTTGTGTCCAGGAATTGCGTTGCTGATGCTCCTACGCCGCCTACTCATACCGCTGCTACTGCGGCTGCTGCTGCTGCTGCTGTTCTCCTTACGACCTCTACGACGTTTATCCCCCTACTGATGTCAGTAGTAGTACTGACAGTAGTAGGACTACCCCCTGCTCAGCTAATACTTCCACCACGACACTACGGCTGACATTACTGCGTCTGATGGTTTGATGGACGTCTCTTCCCCCCCAAACTCAACCCAACCCCCAGACCATCAGACGCTTCAACCCCTCTGTTGCCGTCCGCGTCAGGAGACTAGCCTGAGAACGAACGAACGAAGGAGTTAGCGCGAGCGGGCTTCGGT
Source organism: Dermanyssus gallinae (assembly GCA_003439945.1). Taxonomy (NCBI): domain Eukaryota; kingdom Metazoa; phylum Arthropoda; class Arachnida; order Mesostigmata; family Dermanyssidae; genus Dermanyssus; species Dermanyssus gallinae. The sequence continues at coordinate 95,107 of QVRM01001622.1, forward strand.
TGGGCGTCGTTGATTGCCGCCCTGTTCATCCGTCGGTTGGTCGCGTCGTCCACGTTGACGACGCTTCTCGTCATCGTCCCAATGCTTCTGCTCGCTGCCCTTTTGCCTCTGCCTGCTTCTCCTTCTCCTTTTCTTATCCGTCTGTCCGTCCGTCCTACACTGACAGATATATGGTCCGGCTGCAACCACTACTACAACTACTACTACCACTACTACTTCTACTATGTCATTCTCTCTGCGCGCTGTGCTTCTCTACGCTAGGCCGGCCAACCGGCCGCCGGTCCACCCCACCTCGTAGGCCCACCCCATTTGCCCTAGCTTCCCGGCCCTTCAGCGCCGCTGTTGTAGCTTGGCCTGTTCGCCCTTGTATACTGACCGACTTCTCGCTCTTGTACGCTGGCGGCTCGTTCGCCCTTGTGCCCTCCTGGCCCGATCGTTCCTTTGTCCCTTCGGCTTCTCCCACCGGAACCCCCAACCCTCGATTCGCCCTTGTACGTTGGCCTGTTCGCCCTTGTATCGTCCGGCTTTTCGCCGCCCTCGTACCCCCCCCCCCCACCCTGTGGCGCTTGTATTATCCCGGCCCGTCGCACCTTGTAGCCCGCCCTCTTCTCCTCATCCTCCTCTGCTCAGCTCTCCTCTTTCTCTCCACCTATTTGGCCTCCATCTCCTGATCCTTTTCTTCTCCTTCGAGTCCACGGCGACGACGACGATGGCGCCAGCCATTACTGACAGCACCAACACCACCATCACCAGCAGCAGCAGCAGCAGTCGCGGTTGCGACGGCCGGCAAAGGCAAGACCAACGGCTGGCAGAAGACGAAAGCATCAACCGGGACGCGGTGGCGGCCGCCGCTGATGCAGCCTTCTTATTCACACGATGCAACGAGGTCGGAAGATAGGAGAAAGACCACGACGAGGAGGATGACGACGACGACGAGAAGGAGAAGGAGGTGCAGTAGCAGCGGCAGCGCCAGCAGCGGCATCAGGAGTAGGGGTAGAAACGGCGAGCAGGAGCAACATTCAGGACGATACGCCGCGTCAACAATAACAACAACCACCACCATCGCCACAATAGCGGCGACCATCTCTGCACTGGTCGACCGACCGACCGACCTGCCTGGTCTCGGGCTAGCAACGGGCGCGAATTTGCGCTGCGTGAGCGAGTTGTTTTTTGGGGTTGTTTTTCTCCATCGTTTTGAGTTTGAGCTGTTTTTTTGTTTTTATCTTTCTCGGTCTGCTGTGTCCGCTGTTTTTTCCTGTCTGTCTATCTCTTTGCCTGTCACTTTCTTTCTCTCTCTCTCCCGCTCGTTGTGTCTTGTTGCTGCCTGGTCGAGAACGAAGCATCACCACCATCAGGATGGGCTGATGAAGTCCTCCTGTTGGAGGACGGCTGCATCGCTAGCCATCGTAGCATTGTGGTGGCGCTGGCAGTAATGCCGGTAACTGCGATGGTGGAGTTTGTCGTCGTCGTTGTCGTTGTTATCGTTGTTGTTGTTGCTGTTGCTGTTATCGTTGTCACTACTACTACTGCTGCTGATGCTGCTGATGTTGTTGTTGTTTGTTGTAATCGTTGGGCTCGACGTTCGTTTCGTTTCGTTTTTGAAACGAAATGTTTGTGTCAGCCAGACGACTGCGCAAGCGTCCTGGACGGACGGCTTGGCTCGTTGTAGACGATGCCTTCTTCTTTCTCCATCGTTTGGTCTCTAGCGTGTTGTTGTTGTAGTTTGCTGTTGTTTTTTCTACTCTCCCCCCGCCACCCACTCTTCCCATGTGCTCCCCCCCCCCGCCAAACTCCAGCCTGCTTCGTCGCACTCACTCTCATTCGGTCTGTGTTTCGCTGTGTTTTCAAGATGAAATTCGAAATTGGTCGTCGCTGCCGACGTTCTCTTTGATTTATAGTTGTCGAAACGAAAGCCGAACGAACCAATGAACGAACGTGTGTGTCCGCCCGCGCACGCCGTGCGATCTTCGATCTTCTTCTTGGTTGGGTCTCCACGATACTGGAGTAACACTGGTGGAGGCATGGATGGTCGGAAATGGCTTGTAGTTGTTGTTGTTTTGCTGATGCTGCGGCTGCTGCTGCTGCTGCTTGTGCAACGAGGGACCCAATGGCTTCGTTCATCGGCCAAAGGAAGCTTACGCTAGAGGGGTAGGCGACTAGTTGGCTACCTAGTATGCCACTAGAGATGCTAGTAGTGATAGTGGTGTGGATTGGTTGGTGACTTTAGTCCGGACATCGACGAGACAGGATCGGCTGAAGTCACCCCAGCACCCCCCACACGCTACTGATGGTGATGATGCTCGTTGCCACGACGCCCCCACCTCCGTCGCCGCCGCTGGCGCCGCCGCCACAGTTGTGTAGGTGTGCAGTAGATATGATGTGGTTGTGCATATCTGTCTGTCCATTCTAGAGGACGAAACTTCAAATGAACAAGCTATTGGCAGGCAGTCTCTCGCCATCATCATCACCATCATTGTTGTTGTCGTGGTTGTTGTTCGTTATTATTGATGTTGGTTTCATGCAATAGCCAAATAGTAAATAATGATCATCAACATCATAATATTAATAATAATTATCGTCATCATAAGAATGTGTCTGTATACGCTGTCTTATTCTGTTAGTATTATCATGTTGGTATTATTGGAACCAATTTATAAAGCCATAAGAAGAAGAAGAATAATAGTAACACTCGCAATGCCAAGAAATTTGCATGAATATGGTTATTTCTTATTGTTAAGAGTAATCTGGTGGTTCGTAAATCAATCAATGATCTATTCATATTTGCAAAAAATTGGTAAAATCGCTCGTGCCGTACATAGGTGACATAGTGCATACTGAAATAATCACATATGATTTGCACATTCACAGTGATTGGTTGTTTTCTGCTCTTTCAGGACCTAATTGAGTTCATATGTAATCCTGATTGGTAGAAGATCACACTCAATTTGAGTGCGTGTTCTTTATTGACTGGACATTGGTCACTCTAACTAAGTTACGTAGAAATCGAACTTGGAAACAGTAGGTAGAATTATGCGTCTTCTCTGTACCAAACTGCACCGTGTTATGGCATTAAAGTCGCGCATCACATGCGGCGTATGATTGACTAGTAGTGGAGTAGAAATTATACCAGTTTAAGGTGCCTGTTCAAACCCGCTAGCCCACACATATATGTCTCCTATCAAATAGTCAGTCTGCTGTGTAAGTCGAGCCCGGTGGCGTGGTGCATTCCGCCTGCGCCTCGCAACCGGAGAAGACACATATGTACGCGGGTTCGAGACCCACCGTGGCACATTTCTATTTATGTGGGTTCTTCAATAAAGCATTGCGAAAAGCAGTCCCGTGGACGTTAAATCTTGGCTGAGGTTCAGCCCGAAAAGAATCTTAGTCTGCTGTGTGAGTAAATGCGGAGCTGATTAATTTGAGTAAAACGGGAAGAAGCGGCCGGCCGGCCGTCAGGAGGGAGGGACAGGAGGTAAACACGTAAACGTGAATATAGAAGATACATACGGACGACGGATTCATACAGATGCCCCCCAAACCGCAGATAGTCCTAGTTGTGGATCTTTGTGCAGGGTTTCTCGTAGTTGGTGAGGAACCGGCCTACAACAACAACCACCATAACAACAAAAACAACAACAACAACTATAACAACACCAATGACAACCATAAACAACAACAGCGACCGCCATCTTGACCACCTCCGGCAGCGGTACAATTAGCACACTCGGTTAACAGCATCGTCGTCATCAGTGTCATCGACTAACCGCTTCCCAACCACTACGAAGACTATTGCACCACAACGAAAGAAAAAGACAGTTGTAGTGACGAACTGCCATGGTCAAGTCAGCAACGACTAGTAGGGGAGCAAGTTGAAGAAGGATGGCATAGCAAGAGCAGTCGTAGTTTTCGGACAATAAAAAGGACCCCCACCACCACCACAACAACAATATCATCATCATCAACAATAAGAACAACAACAACAACAACAACACCAACAACGGCCAGAACGAGAACAACAACCGGGTCTACGAGAAGGGTACATTGTAGCCGTGGTCGTCGCAATGCTAGTAGTAATAGTAATGGTACTACTGATGCGGCGGCTGCTGCTAGAGGTGGCTACGACCGCGAAATCCGCTGCCCTTCACTGGCGCCGATACTGCGGATGCGGCTGCTGCTGCTGCTGCTGTTCTTACCTCGCCGCTGAGTTTGGACTGCCTTCGCAGCGTACAGCAGCCTATCGTTGTCGTTGTCATCATCGTCGTCGTCTTTTCTTTTTCTTCTTCTTCTTTCCTAATGCTGGTTCGTTCCACCGCTGCTGCTGCTGCGCTATCGGTGCAATCGCCGCCCCTTTCTTTGCAGGCCTTTGGGCGCTCGTGTCGAGGGGCTGAGCGAGCCCAGCCGAGTTCCCGAGCCAGCCAGCCGGGCTGCCGGTCTGCCAGGCCGGGAGCAAACCAGACCGCCGTCAGCACCGCCCTCCGGGCCTAGCGGGCCAACCAGTCAGCTCCTACATAAAGCCTTCCGTAGCAGCAGTAGAAGCAGAAGCAGCAGCAGCTGTAATAGTAGTCGTAGTCGTAGTAGTAGTGGTAGCCGTTGTCTGTCTGTCTGTCTGCCTGCCTATCTCTGTGTCTATCTATATGTATGTATGTAAGTATGTTTGGCTCTCTTTTGCTGCCTATTCTACGACCGCTGGCAGCAGCGGTGGTGGTGGTCATGATGCCAACTTAGCGGCTGCCGCGGGCAGCTGCTGCTGCTGCCGTTGCCGCTGCTACCACCACCACGCCAGCCGAAGATGGGATGCAAGTTGCAACTTTTCCCTTCTTTTAGCCACAAATACGAAGAAGTAGGAAGAAGGGGGGAAGAAGAAGAAGGGAGACAACGAGGAGGAGCAGGAGATGTAGGAGCAGCAGGAGGAGGAGGAGGAGGAGGACGAAGAGGAAAAATAAGTGAAATGGGATTTGCAATGCGTCGCGTAGCTTCTAGCAGCAGCAGAAACAGCACCAGCCGTAACAGCGGCGGTGGCGGCTGCGGCAGTTGCAGCCCACTCCGTTGTGACCCATTTTCTTTCATCTTCCATTGATAGGGTGTAGTTGTCGGCGAAACGGCGGCGCGCGCCGAAGCTTTTTTTCTCTCAAGCTAACACGCACTTTCCTAGACTACCCCACCACTACTAGTGCCAACACTACCTCAGACCACCCCACCCCACCCCATCCCACCTCGCCTCACCCCCCGTACCCTAATCTAGCCCTTGTGTCCTCCTTTTCTCCTCTCCTGACTCCTTGAGCCGGCCTTTTCTCCTTTTCCTTCAATCCATTTTTCTCTCTTAAATTTCGTTCTCCTCTCCGTCTTCTCCATCGGTCCACAGACATCGAATGAGTGTGCGCCTTTGTATCTCTCTCTCTCTCTCTATTGCTGTCTCGTGCCCTTCCTTTGTCGAGGCGAGTCTGTGGGTGGGACAGCGTCTCTCTATTTCTCTCTCTTTCTGTCTCTCTCGCTCTGTTTCGGCATCTTTCACGCTTCGATCTTTCTTCTGTAGCAGCGATCATCCTTCTGTTTAGTTTCATTCGCTTGTACGCTGGCGGCCGCTGCTGTGGCTGCTTATTAAGGCTGCGTCGATTCTTCTTCACCGCGCAAGCAAGTTGCTGCTGATCGCAAGCAGCATTTCTTGCCGGCGCTGCCTCATTGCTGCTCTGCTACTGCTGGGCGTCGTGGGCGGCTGCAGAACGGCAACTGCAGCACTACGCCAGCCTTAGCAGCGGCAGAGTAGCAGTTTGCACTGCTGGCAACACTGTCTTCGTTTTCTTCTGCCATACCGTTCACCGTACCGTGTTAATATGGCCTCGTCATTCATGTGAAGGCGGGCGGGCGGGCGGACAGACAGGCTTCAAGGCATCACCACCGCCAAGCCGGAAACAACGAAGAAATTCTTGTTTAAAGAGTATCGGACGCGTTGTATGCGTTGGGTCATTTTAGCTTGTTCGGGCGGAGACCGGTGGCGGACCTGCCCAGAGCTTGGAAGAGGACACTGATAGGAAGTGAGAGCACAGCGGCGGCGGCATCATCATCATCATCATCATGGGCGGCGGCGGCGGGTTTCTGTTTCTGCTGGTACTGCTGAAGCTTGCGTCGTTGTTCCTGTTGGCTTGGGTCCTAGGGCCTTTGGCTTGGGGGCAGGTCTGAGCCACTCCGGATCTTGCGAACGACGATGATGACGACGACGCAGACGACAACAACAACAATAACAATAACAACAAAAAACAACAACAACAACAACAACAACAACAGCAACAACAAGATAGAACAGGATGAGCTTCTTGCCCTTCCTGCATCCCCTCGTCGCATTGGCATCGACATTGGCGCCAGCAGCCGCGGCGGCGGCAGCAGCAGCAGCAGCGTAAGCAAAAGCGGAAAATGCTGCATCCTAATGTTGTTGCCTTCGGACACCCCCAACGCATGCACAGTTTCTTATCGGGATGTTGCACGAAGGGACTACGTATGATGATACGCCCATATCGATAGGATGAAGCTACATTCGATGGGGCGGACATGGGAGGCAGCGAAGGGAAGGGGGCATAAACGAACTCGCTGACTGACGCTGGGATCCAAAAAAATGCGTTTATATATTTTTTGTTTGTGGCAATATAGCCCTGTAGGCGTATCCCAGGTTTTTAGTTGTGGCGAGGTGCAGACGAACTTCTTTGGTGTTACCTTGCAGATACAATCGCTAACGAAATGTTTTTATTCATTTTAGTTTTTATACATGAAACGTATGACAATGTTAAATTAAATAGGCCGCCATCGTTGCTTCTTAATAACTAAGATGTGTATCACGACCACAGGTTACCTAAGGAACATACATTTTGTAGACCTTATTATTGGGAAAGTTATAGACTACTTATATTTTATGCTCACCTACTGTATATTGAAATTCTAAGAGTCCTAGCAGACATCACTAGGCTTACTAGACAAAATAGAGGCTTAACACTTATTGCTATTTAAGTCAGTGCCTAATAAATATTGCTTGTACAAAAAGGTGTCAATGTTTTCATTCGAGCCAGTGTATTATGTTAGTATATATTTACAGATACACAGATGTCTTCGATTCAAGCTTGCTTGATTATCATTTGCCTTATATACAACAATGATGCTTGCGTTATGCTGTTTTGAACGCTCCTTTTTGAGATTCGCAATTTGTATAGTGGTAACGATTGGCAGAACGACCCGTTATTTAGAGACATTGACAAGCATTGATGGGACGGGACTTCTTTATCAGGTTTAGCCTGCTTACCGGTTTAAGCTACGCCTATTTATTGCCCTTCAGATGGAGGCATTAAAGCATTACATAACTGCTGACGATAATAAAATGTATGTGTCGGCACGTGTGCACACTTTCAGAGGCCTTAGTTCACGTTTGAAATGGCCTTTCGTTCAAACGTAGATTCAGTTGAAGATGTTAGGCACTGCTTCTTACATTCACCAACACGCCGTTTTTTGTGAAAATAGCGTAGCACAACGCTTCTATCTATCGAGCGAGAAGGCCGGCTACTCTTACACTTGGAGTTATGATAAATAAAAAGAATAAGTTTGGAAACTTTGGCATTAGCTTGGCTTTCAGCCAAGTAGTGAAAAATGATGGTGCACTCCTGAGTCGATGCTATGCTAATTAATCAATCCCTAGTTCTAATCATAACTATGACATTGTTTATAGTTTTAATATATATATATATATATATATATATATATAGATGAATGTCTTCAAATCTAAGACTTGTCTGGACAAATTACACAAAGCGGCGAGCCGGCAACATGGGAACTAATTGCGTGCAAATGAAAATATTTTTGAATCTCACGTGTTTCTCGTGTCGCGGGTTCCCGAAGCGACGTCACGTAGCAATAGGTGGCTTTTGAGGAGCGCGGGTTCAAAGGCTCGAGACTAAAAGAACAGCGATCGAAACACAAATACAGAGACTAATCGAGAGCGACGATAGAAGATAGGGATGGTTATGTGATCACCGAGTAGAGCTGCATGCGCGTAGCGTAGATACGAGCCGAAGACGGGAGAGATGAAGGGAGGTTGAACATGCGCGTAGATGACCAAAGTTCAACTATTTGCACATATAGTACATGAAAGGCGCTCTTCCGGAGAGGTGGGTCTCTCCGTCCTTTAACGGATAACGCGTTCGTGCACAGGCTACAGGATAGAGATACGGGCTGAAGACGACCTACTGCTGTGCTCCCGAGAGATAGATACAGAGAAAGAGAAAAGTAGAGAGAGCCCGGCCGCTCAGCCGCCACGAGCTCTAAACGACAATAAAGTAGCAGCAGCCGCAGCAGCAGCTAAAATCCTCAAAATGCCATAAAAAGGCAACTTCTCGGCGGTGGCATATAACTCGGCGCCTTCTTCAAATCGACTACGACGCGCCAGTAGCAAACGCGTTCTCCTGTGCTAGGAACGGTTTGGACTATAGTGTATATATATATATATATATATATATATATATATATAGTTTAGACGGGAAAATCCGTAGCTTTGTGTCTTCCTGCTCGATTGGTGCTGTCGTTGCCGTTGTTTTTCTCATTGTCGTTACTGTTGTTGCTGTTACTGCTGTAGCCGTCCGTCGTGGCCGGCCTGGCATGGTATGCTTACCCGGCGACCTATTCCTCACCCCTATTTGGCAGTCCCGCCACAGCAGCGGCAGCAGCATCTAAAGTACTAGACTAGCACAATTCTACTACTGCTCCTACTACTACTACTACGACTACAACAACTACTAGAACATGTAGGCCAACCCCAGCACAGTTACGGCACAGAGAGGAAGGGGGGAGAGCGCTGTCAATGGTGATGCGCGGGTACACGGCGAGCGCGCTCCTCTATCTCGAGTTTCCTCTTCTACTGGCTCTTCTTTTTCTTCCTTCTCGGCGGCGTCCTGGTGGCCCAGATACCGGGCACCGGTCGGTGCGTGCGCATACTGGAAGACAGACGCTGCGAGCTGACTGGTAGTGGCTGTTGTTGTTGATAATGCTGGTGGTGCTACTGTTATTGACGATGTTGCTGTTGTTGTTGTCGTCGATGTTGTTGTTGGAAATGCTGCTGCTGTTGTTCTTGTTGTTGTTATTGTTGTTATTGTGTTGCGTTGGCGATAGGAGAAAGGTAAGGGAGGTGGGAAGCGAGAGATGACGATAGTGGTCTATCGTCAAGAAAGTGGGGACCTTGAGGGGGTTTAAAGTGTGAAACTGCCGTTGCCGGCTGCGGGGTGTCGGTTCAACTAGAAAAAAAAAGAGAGGGTGATAAATAGAGAGAGAGAAAGAGAGTGATCGAAGGCTAAAGAGAGATAGATGGAAGAATGACCCACTGGGATAGCAAGCGAGCAGTAGCAATGACAGCAGCAGCAGCAACCACAACAGCCATAGAAGATGCAGTAGTACTGCCGGCCGGACGGTGGTAGGTGGAGCGTCCGTCTCCTTTCTTGCGTAATGCTCCTGATGTCCCCCTTTTCTTTTTTAACCCAGATCTACACCCTAAACCTGCATGCACACTACTCTCACACATACAGATGCAGACATACACATACATGCAAGCACATCGAGGCTAAGAGACGCACAAACGCCGCTGCACGCAGGCGGCACGCCGCGCCTTATGCCCGGCTTTTTACCGCCAGCGCAGGCGCGCGAGCGATTGCCGGCGGTGATGGCAGCAGCAGCAGCCGCGGCGCCGGCGGGGTTACCTCATCACCCCAGCCTCCACCCTGTCACCGAGACTAGCCCATCCTTGCTTAGCTCAGCCCAACCCCACCCTACACGGCGCCCACCACCCCACCTTCCCTATGGCCGTCGTCGTTGTCGTCGTGGTCGTCGTCGTTGAATTCTTCTCCCCAAATAAGCAACCCTACAGTCGGCGGTGACCTACTTACAGTGGTGTGCAGCAATGAGGAGGACAACGAGACTACGCAACCCGCCGGCCGACGACGCTGCCGCAGTTGTGCAACGCGCAACATCTTTCCCCATCTTTAGTAGGGTAAACAACATCAACAATCCTCTTGCCGTTCCGCCTCCAGTCCCCTCCAGCTCCCCCGGAGGAGGGGGTGACGGTAACGGCAGCGGCGGCGCCGGTGGCGATGGCGATAGAAGAGCCACTATAGCTCGCCGCTAGATCGAGGAGGAGAAAACTTAAAACGGCCCGCTGCTGGTGCTACTCTTTGCTCCTGGCAGTAAAAGCACGGCGCAGCAACTCTAGTCCTTCTCTTTTCCCGCCAAACGAGCGAGTATTGGAGGTGGCGCATTGGACTGTTGTGGTACAGCGCTACAGCACAGCTCAGCCTAATATACCACCGGGCTCATTTCAGCTCCGGACTGAGACTGTGCCGCATGCCACGTATGCATACATCATGTACATGTATTTGAACCGCTACTATTTGTTCTCTATGTTCTCCCCTCGAACGTTTTGACGCTGGAAAGGGCTGGACGGGGTATAAGCGGAAAACGGTCGTAACCACGTCGTCCGAAGTAGGTACAGTGTTAATGTGTGGCGTCCAGGTCGTACTAGAAGCAGCAGTTGTAGTATTAGTAGTACTTGTTGTTGTACTAGTACAGCAACACTAGCGAAGTAAAACGAAAGTAGTCCCGATGAAAATGATTGTAACACTGCGTCAACGCCGACTGCTGCCCATCAATAGATACAAGACGCTAGGACATTGTTTACATCTTCTGCAACAGCCTCACACATAGGTAAGCACTTAACCGGCGTATGTACAATAATATAAGCCCTAGTCCGTTGCACCCTTACCATGTCCAGTTCTCCCTCTGTTTCTCGACCTGGCTAACTTTCTAACTATCGGAGTCGAACAAGTGCTGCTGATGCTACTGTTACTGCTCGCACAGGAAGATCAGAAGTTAAACGAGGATCGGGCCTGAAATTGCAATTCGCGGCCAGTAAAGTGATAAATAAATCGAATAGTTTTAGTTGTTATTAAACGCTAAACCGAGTTGAGTTTATACACTGATGCAATAATTGGGTGAAAACGCCTGGTTTGCTACGCACGTACCACTTGAGATTACCCGACATGGCTGAATCCCTTTGATCGCACCCGTTTGCTTGCACCCGGGGCTTGAGTGGGCCAATAGGACTCCATGGGCCAAATTCGCATAATTCTACGCAAAACCTATGCAATCCCCCGTACACAGGCCACCACGGTCACAGCCAACTTACATACCGTGAGCGCCTTAGCTCATGTCGATACTGCACAGTAAGCAGCCGTAGCCCTGGTAGTATCAGCAGTAACACGGTAAGGAGTAGTAGTAGTGGAAGATCACGTAGTTTATGATGGTGACGTTCGTCGGGTCGACGGGCGTCTTGTGAACGGGATCGAGATTTTCGGAAGCGCGAATGTTAAGATTGACGCATACCATACAATAGTTGTGGTATAATTTGATAATAGGGTTATCAATCAGTTCGCTAGGGTCCGCGAGGTTAGAGTCAATAGGTTAGGTGAGATGTCTCGCGAAGGCAACGACCTTTCGCCACCGTAGTCATCTTGGCCTCGGTATTGGCGAGGTCGTCTGACCACTACGTCTGACTCTACTCCTATTGTCGCCATCATCATCATCGCCGATGTCAGCGTAACGGGTTAAATAAACGCGAGTGTAGGACATCCAGAAAGAGCACGACTAAATACGTATATACCTACGTCTACGTGTGTAGGTGGCATGGTCTAGAGGACTAGTGCGCTGGTCTCGATTGACATCTAGCCGGGTGTTGCCGGTTCAATTCCCGATATTGATCGAATTCTATTTGGGCGGCGCTTATTGCGAACAGATGATAAACCATATTTCGTCCGAGAGTCAGCGGCCATACTGCTGTCACAAGCAGTGTTTGGGGAAACCCAAGATATGAAATCAACATTCCTCTGCCGCTTATGCTGCCGCTCTCAGTGCCCCTGACATAAAGGGGTGACTTAGGTATGCATGTCAAGCGAGTAATATGTATATATATATATATATATATATATATATATATATATGTATATATATATATATATATATATATAGAAAGAGAGAGATAAATGGCGATGTGAATCCGCGTGCAGATTTCTAGCAGAAGTACTCCGTCTAACCGTTCACCGGCAATGGCGAGGCGGTTCAATTTTGGCCTCTAGCAGCCACCGAATCTAACCGACCGCCTGTGACAGTGCCGCCGCTGCCGATATAGCGCTATCGAGCGCTGGAGCGAGCGTTTCTTCGTTTCTAGTTAGCTAATCGATAACGTGGTCGGATGTAGAGGTAGAAGATGTTGCAACCGACAGAACACTACAGGCAAGAGCAACAGCAGCAGCGGCTTCACTATGACCACACATTGATTGCGGTGCTACGGTGGAGCCGCGGCGACGGCAGCTTGAAGACAATGCAAGGAGTACAACGAACGAACGAACAGGAGCCGTACGAGAAAGATGGCGATGACGATGGTGATGGTAATGATGATGATGATGATGATGGTGGTGATGATGGTGGTGATGATGATGATGATGAGAGGAAGCGATGGGCGGCCGCGACGAGAGAGGCTTGGTGAGGGCTCATGAGGGGGGTGCGTGCCTGCGCGGCAATGTGAAAAAAAAACGAAGTTGAACGGCGGGCAACAAACAGCATGCGAACAGATGAAGAAAAGGCAAAAGCAGAGAGGATCAGATATGTAGATACATAGAGAGAGATACATAAAGGTAGAGAGAGGGGGGGGAGAGAGAGAAAGGAAATAGATAAAAAGACTACAAGGGAGACAGAGAGGGTAAATGGGAGAAAGAGAGAGAGGGCGGGGGGAACCGCACGCTAAAAGCTGAACCAAGCCAAGAAGAATCAACCGTATGCATGATCAAGCGCTGCCGGCCACCTTTGAAAACGCTACAGCGGCGGTTGTTGGAGGGACCGGGACAATGCTGCTGTTGATGACGACGACGACGACGACGACGATCCAATGGAGAAGAACGCATATGGTCGTATGGGGTCGCCAGGGGGGTATGGGTGTTGCGAACTTCGGCCGCCCGAAGGGGAAGAGAGTGGTCACCAGGAGATTAAGACCCGGAAGAGCACACAAAAAACAACAGGAGAGAGAGAGCGAGACTCACCGAGAGAGAGAGAGAGAGAGAGAGAGGGAGATCCCCCAACCAGAGAGAGGTTGGGGAAGCAAGTGAGGGAAAACGAGCGGCACCACCATAGGAACGCCATAGCCAGAACTACCACCAATACTGCTGCTGTTGCTGCGCAAGGTGCGCTAATCGCCCAGCGAAGTCGAAGCACCGTTGTTCTTGATTCGGCGACACCAAACAGGCATGCAGTCAGTCAGCCAGCCAGCTTGCTTGGTTCGTAGTCGAAACGATAGCCGGTCAAGGGAACAACGTTTTCCCCTCTCTCCCGCTCGATCACTCTTTTTGGTGTTTCTCGAGGAAACGAGAGTAGAATCAAATGCAAAGTGGTCCGTAATAAGCTTTGATCAGGTTCAGAACGGCTAAAACTATTCCGACTACATACATATATACGTGTAGTGAATTGTTGGACTACCTTGTGATCCATAGATAATTATATATATATATTTATATTTGTATATATATATATATATATATATATATATATATATACATTATTATTTTTAATGGTCTGACAACCACATTTTAGACGCTCGTAAAGGGCTAAGTTGCTTCTGGCACGATATCGTCTAAATGCATCTATCGTCATCGAAACATTATTTAGTTGGTGTGTGCACAAATGGAGCATGGAAATAAAACTTACCCTGCAGCATAAGTCGACAGAATAATAACTGTTAACCCTAATTGCTTCCGTAAAACGATGATATAGTGTAAGATATTGTTATCTTTAGTAGTTTTAATCCCGTCAATGTGTCGCGTGCATGGTGGGCTTCAATGAAACGCAAAATGCTTTGCGTTTCTTGCAGCCTATGAGAGTTCATCTGGGTTCTATGAAAAATACAGATTTTCAACCGATTAGTGTAGCTTCTAACGGAGAGTGTTTAGGTCTATCTAGCCCAAGCGCAGCCGCGGTCTACTCTACCGAATTATATCCTATCTATTGACTGGCGATACAAGTATTGCCTTTTGATCATTCTTTGAAACAAGCGAATGACCCGTCTCTCTAATAATAGGGTGCCTACGAAACCGATGCCGATGTAGTCGCTCGCCCGTTATACCGGGGTGAATTTCCGTCGGAGCGGATGTCTCCGTAGAATGTCGTTTACGACTGCAACTGGGTTCAAGCACTGCATATGTGCCAATGAAAGGACCGCAAATCAAGCTAACAAGAAAAATGGGAGTTGCAGCACATAGTGTCAACGTGTCTCGCAAGTCAGTGAGCATGTGTGTGTGTGTGATCTCCTCAAATGTCGAGTTTAAAGATTCGCCTCTCGATAGCTGATGACGAAGGGTGAAGTCTTGTTCGCCTTACACTCAAAGCAGCTGAGCTGCCGTGGTAGCATTAGTATTAGTAGTGCGGATAGGCATCATTTCGCCCTCCAGGAAAAACGAAGGCTCCCTCAGGAAGGATGCAATTGCTGCTGGCCGTCCATTCCCGGCGGATGCGGCGGCGGAATCGGGATCCACGACGACGAAGATTGCCAAGGAAAGGCAAGTAAAGATGATGCCATTGGATTGGCAGCACGCCGCCGTGCCAGCCTCTCACTGTAAAGGCGTCACCCCGTTGCTGTCAGAGGAAGAGAAGAAGAAGAAGAAAAAGACGAGGAAGCCTCTTCTGAAATCTTGCGGCGCGTACTTCACGAATGGGGATGAGGGGTGGGCTTGCTCGCATCTCGCAAGTTTTTTGAAGGGTGACTGGCGGGAATGCAGAAGGACATCAGCGATGGCTTTTGGCGACGACGATGGCGATTTGTAACAAACAGCCTCATCATTCAGCCGCAGAGACGCAGCATCATGGGCTGACGCCGTTAGAACGACAACGACGAGCAGAGACCCCTTTGGACAGCATACGACGCCTGAAGACGCCTAGTCTGAAGCAGGATCAAGACCGTGAGGGGGGGGGGGGGGGAGGGCGAGCGTGGGTGCCGGCAAAGCGCCACGATGGGGTGGAAGAAGGGTTTCAAGAAATACCTCTTACCTCTCACTCCGTACACAGGCGCGTACGCAGCAAGCAACCTATATAAATGGTAGGGGGCATCTATCCTAGATCCTTTCCCATGGCACCCCCGTCCGCTCTCGCGGCCGCCCCAACTCGTCCTCGGGCATCTATAGGTCGCCTTGTGTACGCACACGTACGTGTGTTTATGCCTGTCTGGCCGTTTGTCTGTCGGTCGGTGTCTATACGTATGGCTTTGTGCGTCAATAGCCTATGTCTAAGTCTGTGTTGTATGTATGTGTGGGCACCCATAGTGTCTGGGTAACCCCCTTAACCCATCCCCCCCCCCACCGCCCCCACCCGACCCCGGAGTCTGGCTCAAGTCTTTTTCCAAATGTGCCCGCCCTTCACGAGTGTGTTTGTTGCAGGGACTATCGGGGTAGTCGTAGTAGTAATAGTAGTAGGTACGAGGTTGGCTGAGCTGTTTGGAGCTTTCGAGGTGTTGTGTTCTACTTCTGCTTATTCTTCCCTACTGTTTTTCTTCCTTATTTTTTCCCTTCCTTCCTCGAAGTTGTGTTTCTCTTTGGCATTGTGGCTCCTCGCGTACCACTACCATCACCACTTCTACTACTGCTACTACGGGGACGACGACGACAACAACAACAGCTCGTACTGCTGATGCTTCTTGCCTGGCCGGATAAAGGGCCGACCAGCGACGCTAGTTGTACCAGAACAACAACGCTGACGACGACGACCAGGGGAAGGAAGCGCCGCCTAGCTTTAGCGCGGTCGCGTCGAAGCGGCAGCAGTGGCATTCGTGGGATATTTTTTGAAGCGCCATCTAATGACTCATCGCCTCCGAGTTGAGGGCCAAAGAAGTGAGTGCAGGCCAGGAACCGACCAGGAAAAAATAAAAAGAGGCAGAGAGAGAGAGGACGCACTCGAGGAGATGTGGCATCATGTAAGCAAGCGGCATGCTTTCAACCCATTTCAACTCGCTCGCCCTCCTCGTGTACAGGCCGGTGAAGGCAATAATAGTCGTCTGTCTTTACTTGTCGGTAACCGGCAACTACGACGCGTCCCGTGCTGGCTGCACACGGCTGGCATGGTGAGGATGCAGGCAATGGATAGATAGATGCCTTGCCGTGTGATTGTGGCCTTCTTCGATACATCTATCTATATATTTATCCTCCTCCTTATTTCTTCCTATATATATACATATATATATATATATATATATATATATACGTGACTTTGTTCTACGCTATAGTTTTCGCAGTAATCATCGCTGTTATTGTTGTAGACGACGACACCTCGGGGAAATACAAGCATACCTATGCAACTTATAGCAGCCAAACCAACCCCATCAGTTCAACAACTACACGGTGTCGAGGCGGCATTTATCGCCAGGCGAACTGAATCGAGTAGACGTCAAAAAAATGAAGGGGACGACGTAAAGTGGCGGAGGCGGGGGAAGCAGAAGTGGGCGCGCGAGGCGCTAGTGGCTAGATTGGTCAACGATAGGGAAATTATATTGGCTTGTTGATTACGTCGGAAACCGGCGTTTATCAAAAATTATTAAGTAATATTGATACGGTCAACCTGACACGAAAAAGTCGCTGTGGCAAAATCGACACTAGAGAAAGGCTACCTTTACAGAACTTGCTGACCTCTGTATCTGCGTGAGTATATAAGTCGTAAACTTGAATTGCAATGGTACGATGTGGTATTGCCCCGTCTCGTCGCCTATTCTCTACTTGTTCTGTTGTTTGGGCCGGAATAATCTGAGACTAAGTACGCGCGTGCGATCGGGAGGGAGAGCCGAATTGACATGGTTAACCGGCAGAGTACGTAGTAGCCACGTATGCCAGTTCAGCGCAGTGAATGATATACTAAAATATAGGGTGGAATATATAAATGTGTATTTAATGAAAAACTATATAAACCTTAAGGTATGCAGATAATGGATAGAGGTAGAAGTTGTCTACTTTGTGCCGAACTTTTGACAGTGCCCTGGTGTTGATCTGCAAACATATATACATACAGAGACAGTGGGCCCGGCTACCGTGGCCAGTACTTAGTACGTCAGTAATTTTGCAACTTATAATAAAATAAATTTCTGTATGTGTATGCACATGCAATTAAATCAACATATTATTCGAGTTACACCGTAAATTATTGTCATTTATATATACAGATAGGTGTAAACACATAGATATAGGTAAACCTGTAGGACCTTGGAGAGACAATAAGATATGCCTTGGCAACAGTAGCGTATTTTTATGACACATTTCGTTCAGTGATTTCAGCCACTTATACTACAATTGTCACAACAGCTAGCTACGGACGCACTCTTTAGAAGCATTTATCAACTTCTTTGTTTTGATCTCTCAGGTGGCTTAGCTCTACATAGTCGCCGCACTACCTTCCATGGTCTTGTTGCTTCGGAACTTCCGCCTTACGTATTATCTAACCGATGCGAAATTCTGCTGATGTTGTGTTCTTTTTCTTCTATGTGTGCCTCTTCATCCTCCTCCTCCTCCTTTCGTTGCTTCTATGCACATCATGTTTATCTGTACTTTTTGCTTTAGTTAAAAGCAGTTCTCTTTTACGTCAGATCATGCGATTCCTCTATATAATTGTATGTCGTTTGTTCTCCCTAGTAGTAAAGCTTCGTGGCGACGACGAGACATCGAGCCGAAACAATGGTTTACTCCTCATAGCTTAGTTGGGAGAGCGTTAGGCTGAAGGTATCGGTCGGGAACCGAAGGCTATGCGGTCAGACTGACAGGGTTTTCCTGTTAGGTTGTCCCTCTCTCATGCGTAGGTCAAGAGTCGCTTGTTGCTCCGCAAGTCATAACGGCACGACCCCACCTGGGCACAGTGGGGTTCTGTGCGCGAGCTTGCCTCGTGCTTTTGACAACTGGCTTACACAAAGACGCGGTCGAACAGCACCGGCTCACGGCAGTGTGAGATGTTCAATTCGTTTTTCGAGCGCATTCAGCTAAGGAAACATTGTGCGGCCCGTCCGAATGTGTCGCTGGATGAATTCATATGAATCTGAATTACCAACCACAGTCGGCCCAGACTGCGATCAGATATCGCTGAAGGTGTCCTGCGCTGGTATCCAAAGGGCCTAATATAAATGCAGACTGAGCATTTGCGTATATATATGAATACCTTCTGGGCTGACTCACAGCCAAGATTTAACGTCCATGGGACTGTTTTTTGCATTGCTTCATAGACGGACCTCCATAAATACAAATGTGCAATGGTGGGGCTCGAACCCGCGCACCTATGTATATCCTCCGGTTGCGAGGCGCAGACTTAAGCCACCACGCCACCGGGCTCGGCGCGTATATATATATATATATATATAATTGTTGTTAAAGGAAATAAATAGGCATCATATTTAATACGTTAGCACAGTGAAATAGCCGCGAAAATTTATTTCTTGCATCTGTAGGAATGAAATGCAGCAAGTGAACTACCTTTTTCTGGTTATTTACAAATTTAGAGTTTTCTTGCCCCACTTTCTCTCTTGCTCTCTCTCTCTCTCTCTGTGCCTCTTGGTCTCTGTTATGTCTCGTTGATATATCAACGCCTTCAGAATTAGTAGTGAGTGAAATCTCCTAGCAACCACTCGGACCTGCCCAAGACAACGATCCTGGGCAGTCCATTCATAATTATCCTCAAATGAAGCAGTCTTCAACAGCATCACCATCATCATCGTCATCATTATCATCATTATAAAAATAATAATAATAATAAGGATTCCAGTCGAGCAGTCGGAGTTGGGGCGACAATGTATGCCGAAGCCAGATGAAGGCTGAATGGGTGTAGGGGCGCCGGCTGCCAACAGCGCTATTATATGTACATACGGCCGCCCATCGCCAAACGCACAACTTGCAAATCCCACACAAACAAAATCCATAAAAATGCTCACACACACACCAGGCACAGACACACGCATAGAGAGTGGCTCACACCCGGAGATACACCACACCCTTTAACGCAGGAAACAATCAACCAAGCCCCACCGCTCACCGCAAGCGCTACCGCTCTCCCCATCTCCCCCTGTGAATAACTATTAGTTAAGCACGAACGCCGTTGGTGGGAGTGCATAATACACTGGTTAAAAACCCGTTCTCCCTTTCTTCCTTGGCTTGTTCCTCGTCCTCCTACTCCGTGTTGTTGTTGACATCGTTGGTATGGTTATTGTCAACAACGTTGTAGTGCTGTGTTGTTATTGTTGTTGTTGTTGCTGTTTCTGTTGTTATGGCTAATGATGCTGTTGTTGTTATCGCCAATGTTGTTGTTGTTGCTGTAGTTGTCGCCGCCAATTTTGTTGTTGATGTTGATGCTATAATTTTTTCGTCATCATTGTCGTCGTCGACGTAAAGCCGCACCCTTTGGTGTATTGCTTACGTCTCTTCCCAACTGGACTGAGTGCGTTGGACGACGATATCGATGGAAGGTACAGACAGATAGGTAGATAAATAGCAAAACAGACGACGCACAGAGAGAGATCCAGTGTTATGAGGACGACTATACGAGAGTGAAGGCAGAACGGGTGGGGTGTGTTGTCTCTGTCTGGCTGGGTTGGTTGTGGCATCAACCCTTTCCTCTCCCATCTAGCTGCTACTGCTGCTGCTGCTGCCGCCGCCCCGATTTAATTCATTTCCCTGTTCCCACTTGTTCGCCAGCAGCAACACCTCAACGACACCCATTTTGCGATGACCAGAAATAGTCGCGCCGTGAAGCCACTACAGTCATTCTCACTGGCTGCTGTTGTTGCTGACGAGGGAAGGAGTGCATAGCTGCTGACAATGCGTTTTTGTTCTCCGCCTATTCGGCTTCGTTCTTCACCTTCTAATTGGCTCGTCGCTAAGCTTTTAACTATCATTGGCCTAACGAATCGTTAGCTCCCTGGTAGCTGTGTTAGTTGTAGTAGTGGTAGCAGTATAAGTAGTTATTGGTGTTGTTGTTTTTTTTTTGTAATAATAATCATTGAATACTTGCTTTAAGCGAATTAACTAAATATCGCTGCGGCGGCAAGCAGTACGACGAAGGACAAAAGAACAAGATTCGTATTTCACTGCGTTTCAGATAGCACGAATCTTATGCACTCTATAGACATTCCGGCATAAAACGATATATATATATATATATATATATATATATATATATGTATATATAAATCACAAACTTCCGGTAGACGGGTAATAAATAATCAGAGCTGTATGTTTTCGATTCTAGAGCGTGATCTACCGGTAAGATTTAAATGCGGCACTACTAAAAGAGACACTTTCATACGTACGTCAATGACCTGAAGATGCATTTTTGAAGTAGATGCTATTCTAGTAAGCACTGAAAAATCTACAGATCTATTTTTGACCGATGTCTGCTGTAGATAAATTCAGAGCTAAAGCAAGAGCAATAAATTGTCACCGAGGTGGGGCGATTGTTTGCCCGAAGGTCACCCTAACATTCGGCATTGTTTCGCCTACCCTTTAATAGCAGCTCTGTTGCTTTATGAGAACCAAAAAAAAACATGCAATACGCTTATTAAAGAACGGAACATTTTCGAAGAAATTTCACGAACTTTCGTTTTGTCGGTGGGTGCGCAAATGCACGAGGTGTGCAATAGACTTCACTGCGAAGTGTGTTTAACGCTTACCGGCGATACACCAGGGCTCTTTTGTTGCGCCGCTGGCTATGAGGCCAACGTGCTAGATTTTGACCTGATAGATTAAACAGTGCGAAAACAGTAGGGATTTGCTTTATAAATCTATCTATATATATGAGAGACGATGCGAAACTAATATTTGTTAATTTTTTATATAAGAGCATGTTGAAAGCAAGTTAACTAGACTTGCGCGCATGATGGTGTTTCATTTATCTACCGCGGATAAGTTTACGTAAAGCCAGTCATCGTGCGGTCGTATCCGCATCGATGCACGGGCATCGATAATCTTTAAAAATGTTTTTTTTTTAAATATGAGTGCGTTTTATTAATAACATGTGCGATGATCATAACTTCATTTGTTTTTCCGTAAGGCTAATGCCCGTGTACGGTTTTGCACTGATACATCCAAGCATCATTGTCAAAGGAAGGAAATATTGTGTGTAGACACACGTATCTCGCGTGTCTCTAGTTGTGTCTCTATTCATGATGATCATTCATCGCATTCAACGGCTCGCCACGCAAACACTAAGGTCTCTGGCTCTTATCACGATCAATCACGATCAACGCAGCGACTAATTGGTTCTGTCCGGTTTTTCTTAGATCCGTGCCCTCCTCTAAGGGCGTTCAGTTTAGTTAAAGTTAAATGCCCTGCTAAATGAGCGTTTACCTTTATTATGTGTCTTGATGATTACTTATAGATGTGGTAGATACATATGGTCGAACCTGATCGCGACTTAGTTCACTCAGTGCAAGCAAAAACGTACGGGTAGTTGTCAACTCCGCAACCGTTTTAATGGTGATGCCGATATCGTTCGAGCGACCTAAGCTAAATCTTACAATTGAAATGACCTCTTCTATGTTGTGACTGTTTCAGGGACAATAGTGATTTTATTTTCAGTAGTAGAAGATCATTTATGTATGTTCTAGGTAGGAATCTTCGACACATAAAAAAATATCGTCTACCTTCGTTGCCTTGCTTCTATGCCTCAACGACCCACAGTATCAACGACCAAGACTTCACCTAGCATTATTTAATACATTTGGTGTTTAGAACATTTTAATTATATTTACACTCAATAAAAACTTGCTATCAAAACGAATGTATTTGAGGTTCATATGTGTTGAAAATTGTTTTCATACGTTTACTTTTCAATTTTTAGATTATAATTTCACTGTTTTTAAGTCTGTTCGAGATTAGATACGCAAAAAAAGTTTATTTCCTATCTGTTGGCCCTGAACCCACTGTATGTGGAGGCAGATACAACGCGGGTGTCAAGCCTGGTGGCGTGGTGCTTTAGTCTGCGCCTTGCAGCCGGAGGAGACACATAGGTGCGCGGGTTCGAGCTCCACCGTTGCACTTTAGTACTTATGGGGCATGTCCGTCTATGAAGCAGTGCGAAAAGCAGTCCCGTGGACGTTAAATCTTGGCTGAGGGTCAGCCCAAAAAACCTTAGATACAACACGGGTGTCGAGACTACGCCCAGCCTGTTTGCATACAACCCATGGTAACCAGTCTCAGGATGTGGCAAACGTAGAGGTAAAAGTAAGTTTCGAATGAGTTGCAGATAATTGTTGTAAATCTAAGTAAAACCGGCGGCGTAGTCACGCCTTAATGACGGCGTATGCGAACACACCACGAACTGCGTTGACCTGTAGGCATTCGCAGGCTCATAGTTGATGTTGTTATTGTTGCTGCTGGTATGATTGTTGTTGTTGTTGTTGTTATTGTTGCTGTTGTTGCTGCTGCGATTGTTGTTGCTGCCATGCAACTACTTCAACTACTACGAATACTATAGTTGATACAAAGTGGCGACCGCGCTGGCGCTGCGGCTGCCGTCGCCACTGCCTGGTGAGCAGCCGAGAGCGCAATGGCGCGGGGTTCGTCGTCAGGGGGGGGGGGGGGGTGGAGGACGGGGGATGGCGGAGGATAGGGGGAGTGGATATTGGGGAGCAAGCTGGCTGACAGACAGGGGGGTGGCGACGATGGTGGCGCCCTCCTGCGAGTAGTCGGGACGAACTCGCGGAGAAGGCCACTCGTTTCTACCACCGTACTCAGATCGAGTCGAGACCCCATCGAGGTTAGATGGTCGCCGCTACTCCTGCTACTGGCGAGGTAGTGAGTGTCGTTGAATGACGTTGGACGTTGCCGTCCTGGTTGCTGTCGTCGTATTCGCTGCACACTTGTAACTGTATTGTATAGCTGTTGATATCGTCGTCGTGGTCGTTGTCGTCGTCAAATACGTGTATCTGTTTGTTATGCTCCTATCTGTGGGATTTAGGATGTGCGAGTCTGCCTGGCCAGACCCGTGTATTGTTGTCGCCATGGGGGTAGTCATGGTCAACCACCATGATGCCCCCGGTCGCCACGACCGTCACCGCCACTGCCACCGCGCCGCTCCTGACCCATGATAGATACCTCATCAGCTAGCTAGCCATGTGTGAATGTATGAGTTGTATGTATGCATGCATGCATGCATCTCGTTATGTGGTGCCGTTATGTCTTCGCGTGTGCGGGCTTAGTAGGGTTTCCCGCTTAGTCGTTCGCGCGCGTTCTGAGAGTGCTCTGCTCTGCTAGCCTGAAAAAGGCAGTTTGTTGTGAACGTGGATGGGTTAGTCTGTGTGTGTGTGTGTGTTTGTTTTGGTGGTGGTATGGAATGATCGAATGTGTCGACAGGTGTCGAGTCGCCGCGTCGACGCGTGTTGGAGTGTGCCGTCACTGTGTGCCGCTTATTCCGGTTGCTTGTCTTATTATGGTTGTGATTGTGCTGGCCTGATCTTGTTAGTTACCTGACCGAAGGATATATCTCGTCTCATCGTGTAGTGCGACTACGTGCACACATGAATGCACCTATGAAGACGTGGAGTGCTGCTGCTGCCGCCGCCATCCAATTGAATCGGAATGTGTTGGCAAAGTGTGACGACGTCGCCGCTCGTCGCCGTGTCGTTCGTTGTCGTCGGGATGTGGGGCTACAGCGGCTGAGTGTAGGCTGTACGGTCGCGCCATCGGGTGGTGAGCCTGAACGTCGCCACATAGCAGAGTACAGCAGGCATAGATAAAGCTTTGACGCAGAGGACAGTATGGACGATTGTCATTGTTGTTGTTTTTTGTTATTGTTGTTGTTGTCGTCATCGTTGTTGTTTTGTCGGCCGAGGCCACAGTGCGCGCGCACGCGGCCATTCAATGACCTGTTGGTCACTTGGGGCTGCTGTCAACGGTGCAAATTCGAGGAAAACGAGGCTACAAGCGGCTCACCTGCATCCAGCTGTCTCGTGAACGACAGAACAGCGCCCAAGGAGTTGTTCATTGCCAGGGCATAAGTACGAAGGGCAGTTGGTGACGGGAGGGGGATTAGGGTAAATCGGTGCGGGGCTACGAATTTGTCCGGTGTGCGGGAGGGCCAATATAGAGGCTGACCGATTGATAAATTAGGTCAGCGACTGGTTATATGGCCCACAGATTTTCGTGCTCCATATACACACACATACCTATATGGTTACACCTACTCATCGCGTCGTCGAATGTTTACGCTACGACGAGCCTTAGTAGTGTAACTAGCCCCAATTATGATTTAGATATCCTTTCCCATTACCGCCACTGCAAGCAGCACTCCTGCTATTACTACTACTACTACTACTACTACTACGAAAACAACCACTTTTTGAATACTTGAAATACTTACTGGTATAAAAATGACTAAACATTATCCATACTGTGCGCGTATGCATCGAGTTACCCATGCAGGGGTCTTCTTTTTGCCCTCATGTTAGGGAACCGTCCCCTCTCTGGAAAGCAGAGAAACGAGAACTGTACTCTGTTTGCCGTCGATTTTCTTTCGTTTCGGACACATGTCGATGCATGGGTGCACTGAACCTTGAAGGCCGCCACCCACATCGGAGGGCTAACACACGAGATTTCTCCCATTGGCGGAGAGGGAAAGGGAAGAAGCGAAGGTCGTTCCTACAGGCTGCGAACGCTAGGGAGCTCGATCTACGACGGCGCACGTAATGACAGCGGCGCCAGGCGGGTCCCGTTCGGTTGTCGAAACGTTCGTTAACGTAGAACAAAACACGCTAGAGCAACGGAAGCAAAACAGAGATAGATGTCCTTGGGGGAAGAAATAGAAACAACACATAGAGAGAGAGAGAGAAAGGCCTCTGACGTCCGGCGAGCGCAGAGGTCTATCCTTAGTGGCGCTGTTGCAATTAGGCTCGCATGTTCCCGCATGCTTAGTCGGTTTATTTGGCTACTATGGCGGACTGTGATAACGTATAGACAAAGCTGATATGTGCAGACGTAGGGGCACATTGAAGCAGAAGGGTGGACTTCTTCCCCGTCACATTACAGATTACGCAAGGTCAGGGACGCCGCCGTGATGTTTAACACACGGCGGTTGATGGTTGCAAAGTAAAGCCAACGGTGAGTGGTGCCAAAGTGAGAGATGCCCCGTTGAGTGATTTCGAGCGGCGGCGAATTATTTCGACGAATATCGCAAATACATAACGACTGTCAGGCAATCGGTACATATCTCATAGCAGAAGCCACATTGTTGTTACTAAGACTGTGTAAGTATTCGGAGTATTTATTTTAATGCAGCGTTTTTGGGGCAAACTGTACCTCTGGTTTAAAAGCAAGACCGTTCTTGTTACGCGCGTCAACATTGTCTGTTGGCTTTTATAGTTTTTTATATTTAATAGTGAATTAATAAAACATAGTAGTAATTATGATGGTGGGGTATGACGACCACGATGACAAGAGTATTAGTACTATTTGATGCAAATGCTTCAAGTGTCGTCGTTCGTTTTATTATTTAATCATATTTCCATTTCCTTTCGTCTAATCGGCTATATTATATATACATATATACCAATTCTTTTTTTCTGAATCAGTGGTGAACGATGGCATGCAAAAGATCATTTGAAAAATAAGGCGGCGGTGGAGTGGAGGGTCAAGACTAGGCTCGCACCTCAGTTCCTGGACAAGCGTCAGTATCAGTGTAAATTAGACGCGTATATAGGCATGCAATCAGCAAGAAATAACATTGACAAGTTACCGTCGAGTCGTGTTAATGCGTAAGCATTTTTCTTGGGGCACCTTCAACGAAGCGCGGCATGAAGCTGTACCATCTTCATAACTAGGCACCGCGCTAGACCCTACCACTTTCCGCATGCCTACCGCTATAAGGTTAAAGACTCCAGTATGCGACCCCTTCTCTTGTGGGACAGCCTGCCACTTAGATACCCGAAAAGCGCCGGTAGATTTTCAAGGCATACGTTGTTGAACAAGTTATAACACGAACCCTTAGAAAAGAAGAGATTCCTGCAATACTGGAGCCCTGAACCCCTAAAATAAACACCGACAAGAGACCTTACAGCGTGACCATCGTCATTGGTCTCATGGCAAGTGCCTGGCATGGGATGCCACAGTGTCCTGCACTGTGGCTTCCTCTTATCTAGGTCAGAACTCTGTAAACAAAACATACTGAAAGAGAAATAGTTGAAAACGTAAATACGCCGATCTCAAGGACAACTATATTGTCCTGCCAGTAGCTAAACTACAGCCCAACAAACGGCAAGATTTGTCCAGGACTTGTCCATGCAGTGACGGGGAACCTGCGCGAAGGAGATTATTTAGGATTACAACTATGCTAAGTCGCCGGCAGTGTAAGGGCAATGTCGTTTCCGTAGTTCGCGGCCAGGGATGAATGGATATGTAAACAATATATATATATATATATATATATATATATATACAACTGAGCAAGATGGCTTAGTGGCAAAAGCCTTTGCCTTGCATTCGGGAGGACTGGGTTCGAGACCCAGACCGCCACTCTTAAATTGGTTTGCATGGTTTCCAATTTAGACAAGGTAAATGCCGGAGTGGATTAAAATTAGCCATGACATGAAAAAAATCGTACACGAGCAATAGCCTTACGGAAAATATAAAAAAAAAAAAATATATATATATATATATAGATCCTATAAAGTGAATTGATATTATTCTTACAAAATAGTTGTCGCGGCACTGCTCCTGTTGATGATTGTAATGACCGTGGCCTTGATGATGATGATAGTTAAATTCGTGATTATATGCAAGGTTAACCGGACCGCAGCTTCGGGCAATGTTTCGCTCACGTACTCACTCACTGACTCAATTAAATATATACATTAATACATAGTCACTGGTCTATCAGTCATTAGTTAGAAAAGGTGATTGATTACCTACTGCTCGAGACAGGAGCGGCAGCCTACATGATTGATATATTATTCGTTTGACCTGCACACATGCATCGCCATTTATTATATCAAGGGCGCTTAGAGCCTTCTTCAGCAGTCCCTGTAGCAGCAGCAGCAGCGTGGCCGCTGACCCGCTCAGTTGTATGGCTTACTATCTCATTTAACATTCTAAATGAGCTCATTTATGCTGAAATACAGTCGATAAACAGCGACAATCGGCGGTGTGGTTTACTGACTATTCTCACTGGGCATTGCTCAAAGAAATTTCAATAAGCATTGCTCAAAGAAATTTCAATAAGCATTGCTCAAAGAAATTTCAATCCACTACGGATCACACACTACTGTGCGACAATCTTTTTTATTTGTTAGTTATGTGCAGAGTGCAGAGAGTGTAGATAACAGCTATAGCTAGACTCTATAGCAGACTCGAACTCTAGTCCTCTACCCCCACCTTACGCCACGCCGGCACACACGTCGAATAGTATAGGCCCATCTATCCATTACTTGAAATTGCGCGTTCTTGTTGCTGTCGTCGTCGTCGTCGTCGTTGTCGTTGTTGTTGTTGTTGGTGGTGGTGTTGTTGTTGCTGTCGTTGTTGTTGTTGGTGGTGTTGTTGTTGCTGTTGCCGTTGTTGTTGTCGTTGTTGTTGTCGTTGTTGTTGCTGTCGTTATTGTTGTTGTTTCTGCTGCTGCTGCTGCTGCTCGAATAGCCGAATACTGTTGTCGTAACAGTCGTTGTTGATTGGTGCGCCTATTTAGGCGCGTATAGATCGTGAGACAAATGCGTGTTTGTTAACGTGTTAGCGGGTATTTATTTGCGGGCGTGTGTGTGTGTATTTTGTATTTTTTTGTTTGCGTGTGCACGTTGTCGTCGTCGCGGTAACTGCATGCATTGCAGCGACGCTCGAGCACAACCGGGCTGGTGGTCGGGGCAACGAATACAATTATTAAGACGAATTATGTTGAAGACTGTAATCAATTTATACCACCACCACGACCACCACCATTACCATCATCATCATCATCACCACCAATAACATTACCATCAACATCATCATCATCACCAATAACATTACCAGCACGTTCGTCAATCAACGTCGTTGTTGAGGGTCCTGGCCCGTTTGCAGTTCAAATCTCTCTCTATATGTCGTTATTTGTTGTTGTTGTTGTTAATGTTGTTGCTGTTGCTGCTGCTAATGTTAATTAAAACAGCTCGCCACTGTTGACACCACTGTTGTCGACTCGGAAATTAAATGCTACACCATGATTATTTTAAATCAAATACTACGCGACTCTTTCCGCCTAAGCTGTTGAGCTGACGCGGTCGTTGCAGCTGCTGCGCTCCGACAACTCTCTCTTCGCATAGATCGCATTGATAGACACATACGCTCCTGATAAAGATAACAGTGTTTGTCACTGCCGCAGTATTGCAGCCGAACGAGTGATAATGGTAGTGCTCTTTTCTCTATATGTGTAATTTATGCATAACCTGGTCTGCCATCGGAAGGTATTCCAAGCGTTCAAATTCGTCTGCGTAGCTGCTTCTGTGTACCTCGTACGCTACCCAAATAACCATATACATGTGGCATTTATATCGCATGTACCGCTATAATGTAAAAAAAGTATATATATATATATATATATATATATATATATATATATATATATATATATATATATATATATATATATATATATATATATATATATATATATAAATAATTTTACTGCCAATCACATGTGAACGCCAATGAGAATTATTTAATTTACCTGTAGCAGTTCTCCTACATTAATATTTTAAATTGAGCGATTTTTGCATATTTATAATAATACCTGCACTTCCAACGGTACCATCTTTTTGTATTGTAAACTATTCTTGTCATTTGACTTTTGGTTCGGTTGGATATAGAGCAAAAACATGTATGTCAACGAGCCCGTAGTAAATAATCAGAACTTTCAATCACAGCAATTTACTTTCAAATAATAATGCACCGCATTACTCAAAAGTGCAGGACGGTATATTTGATAGATTAAAAT
Source organism: Dermanyssus gallinae (assembly GCA_003439945.1). Taxonomy (NCBI): domain Eukaryota; kingdom Metazoa; phylum Arthropoda; class Arachnida; order Mesostigmata; family Dermanyssidae; genus Dermanyssus; species Dermanyssus gallinae. The sequence goes on from QVRM01001622.1 coordinate 124,129, forward strand.
CCATTTTCCCAGCTGCTCGTAAGCGTGTTGAGTGGAATTAGAAATATTGCTTTGATTCGCTTTAAGTTTCTTAGAATATGTGCATTTCTGTGCTGTAATAGTGAATTGTTATTACTAGCAATGGCTATAATAAAAGTATTGTTGCTTAATCGCAATCAGTAACTTAAGTATTGGTTTTCGTTGGGATTGTTCCGGTGCGTTTCTCCATCACAAGCATAATGGAGTTAGCGTAGTCTTCTCGGATAATTTTAAAACGATTTTGTCTAAGCTTTTCTCATTTAAAATAAAAGTGATTTTATGTTATGTTAAAATGTCCCTTAATTCGTTACAGCCCCTAACTCCTTAAGCGTCTCCTTCCTCATCCTGCGAGCCGGCCATCTCAGCCTGTAGTCCCTGGTAGCAAGCACCGTGATTTTCATTTATCTTTGGCTATTTACCGTGTACTATATCAGTGGACATTAAGGTTCTCCTCGTATTCGAGGATCCTTCAGTCCACTACTGTGTTGGTCGTAGCCACGGCGCGAATTGATGAAGGTCTCCTGGCTTTTGCGGCCGAACATCGGTGCCGCCTTCGGGTTGTTCACCACAAGAAGGTTCTTTTTGGCCATTCACTCCATCAGGGATTATCCCCTAAAGTTGTTGTGCCCACTTTCCCGAAGTATAAATGTTGCATTGAAATCCCCCGTGATAATCTAGACCGACGGTCCCGTGATCTAATGCTGACGTCCAGTGCCTTGAGATATTTGGCAAATTACTATTGGCCTCTGTCTGGAGAGAAATAGCAGCTATAGACTGCCGCGCTTTCCGTAGCTCCTATCCCGGACTGCCATTTCAAGGCTTGCTCTAGTCTCTTCTGTTAAGAGGTCAGCTGTGTCTGTTTGCAACTAGTATCATCCATCGGTCCCTTCTGTCGGAGCGGAAGACTTATCTGCTTTGTTTGCAGGTTGGTTATTTCTTCTCTGTAGGCAGGACATAGCAATGAGTTTGCTGACAGCCCTGGCACAGAGTATACGTCACACTTCCTCATTTCAGCGGTGCAGTTCTCTGCTATATATTACGTGGCTCAGCAGTGATAACTTCTGCGGTCTCGGGGCATTTATTCAGGACAGCCCTTTGCCACATGGCCCATACCCTGGCATCTCTTTTTTTTTGGTCATTGGGGATCCTAGTCGAAGCTATTGCGCCAGTCTCTAGTACGACGTCATTTCCTACCGTCTAAGCTCACCCATGGCTAGCTTCCAGGGTTCTTGTTGGAGCACTTCCTTGAAAGAGATTTCCTCACTTTCATACAGACGATGATGAAATGTTTGTCCATGGTCAGGTGATTGCGCCCTTTCACTCTCTAGTCCTTTATCCGAGTTTAGGTTGCCTGGTCGACAGACGCGGTATATATATATATATATATATATATATATATATATAAAAGCTACAGCTGCTGCTTTCTCTATATATAGACTGTGTAGTACAGTAACATGCTATCTATCTGTACGCCACGCAAGATGCTTTTTATATAGTGCCGTGTTATACTGCGTTAAGTTCCTTTAGTTGAGCAGCCGTTAGAATTCGAATTTGAATGCGCGGCGGACCGCTTGGAGCCTCCCGACCGCTGCCGCCGGGTGGTTTCGTTATGCTTCACTCTGCTAAAAGGACTTGTTTGAACTTCACAGCGCCCTGACTCCTTACGCCTTCGTAGCACGACCACACACAATGCGCCAAAGTGATCAATGGGTTTCACGCATCACTATGGTATCTCACTCTCTGGGCTTACCTTCCTGCATTCACACAGGCAAGCGTGACCCTCGGAACTGCGTAGACACACGTCTGCACGCCTTGGCGCCAAACCAGCAATAAGCAAACAGACCTAAATGTCGAGCCTGGTGGCGTGGTGCAATCGTCTGCACCTCGCAACCGGAGGACCCTCATAGGTGCGCGGGCTCGAGCCCTACCATTGCACATTTGTATATAAGGGGGTCCGTCTATGAAGCAATAAAAAAAGCAGTCCCGTGGATGTAACATTTTGGCTAAGGGTCAGCCCGAAAACTTTAGACAGACCTAAATGAACTCCCGACGTCCTGTTGATCGTCAGGTTGAGGTTCAAATAGTGTCCAGCCTGGTGTTCTTTCTAAGCGAGCTTTTTCTTGGAGAACAAGTATCTAAAGAGCGATTTTGTCGTAAGGACGACGCGGCGTTGACTGCCTACCAAGACTCGCTTTCATGGTGTCATCACAAGTTGACGGTTGATATTAACGCTCTTTTATTTCGACACTCTTTGTCTCTGTTTGCAGGAGGAGTAGACGACTCGGCCGAGATGTGAGCTCGTCGCAAAGCCACTCGGGATTGGCGTACATGGATTGAGACTTCTGGAAGTACGTACAAAGGGCATTACTCGGGCATTTCTTAATCTCGTTATGATTTAAACGCGCACGGCATACCAGATATGCCAAACTGCAAAACACGGCAAGAAAACATGTTGAGGGGCACACCTATATATATATAGCCTATTCTTTGACGTAGTCTTCTAGAAGCTCTGCTATATATATATATATATATATATATATATATATATATATATATCGCCCTAGTACGATGAAACAATTTAAGAATATTCTTTGCTGGCTCTTTTTCTGTAACGATTTTCCTCTTGCATAACAATTTTTTTTCTCGCTAATATTTCTATTGTTTGTCGTTTAGCTACACTATGTAGCTTATATGCGCGTTTTGTTTCTTGTTTTGTGTTCGGTTCATTATTATAACGATCGTTAACATTGTTGTCGATTGGTGCTGACATTGTACGAACGAAAAAACGTTTGCTTTTGGTGTGCGGTGTTGGCTCTTGATTGAAGACTTGATTGAGGTGCAGACAACGAGGACCTATGGCGACACCGCAGTAGTAGGCTACGACGCGAGAGCAACGACGAAGACACGTCGTGACGGGTGCTGATGCTCCTACTGCGGTGAGCGCTTCGGTCGGTAGAGTAGCGAAGGCAAATGCCGGAAGAACGGCGAACGGCATGAAGCGCGAAGCTCTGGACAAAATGAGAATGGCTTCCCTGCTATTCACGATCGAGCAATTCGAACTGCTCCGGAGGCTGCGAGCTTCGGGTATTACGAGAGACCAGGTCGCTCTGGCATTCGACCACTTCGACCGGCTCGACTGGGAGCTCCAGGTTGGTGGGGTCCGTACCAATTTGCAGCCGTTCACTTCTCACGTTCATTGAGCTATCTATCTATGAGACATAACTCGATTTTTCTCCCGGATATATACAAGCGTCGTGCGAACTATATGTGTAGCCAAACTTTACCGCTTAAGCGCGTATGATGTATCCGAGTATGTGTATATAATTAATAGAAAACTTCTTTATTAAGCAATGGAGGGTATATATATATATATAAATGTATAAGTCTAATAAGTGTTTAAACATGTAGGGTTTGTTACGAAATAATGGAGGACGGCTGAGCAGTGCAGCGTCGAGTAGCCCGCCGCAAATCAATGGTAGTCGAACATTGCTTCACGTCAGAGACCAGGAGAGGAACCACTCCTCTGAAAAGGAACATTCTCATCCGCATCACTCAAATGGTACGTCCTCTATCTACAAATAACTAGCATTTAAATCAAACGTCTTTCGTCATATAGGGCAGATGGTAACGCCTCATAGACGCCAAATAGTAGGTCTGGGATGCAGTAGACTGATAGGCCGATGTAGTAGTGTGTGCCCTTAGCGAGATAAGGCGTCTCATAACGGTTCTTCTGCTGTAGGCGCAGCAGAGCAACAGTGGTCTGCAGCAGCTTCTTGGTTGGTGGTCCGTCTGCTCGAATGTGCATAGATTGCCTTGCTGGCTGTAGACTAGGGTACGTTTGTTTCTAGCCGAATATAACCTCTCAGCCGCATAAGATCGAAATAGGCACACACAGATTAACGGCAGAGTAGATGGCACGGTTGACCTTGACACACATGATCAAGAGGAACAACAGGGCACTTTTTCATCACACACATACCTAACCAATATCTAAGTAGCTAACGAACATCCCCTTGCCCCCCCCCCCCCCCCCTCCCCCACTGCCGCAGGTAACGGTACGAATGGCGAACAGAATGGCCGACCCAAGTCGTCGGCGCAGAGCGCATGCAGTGTGTCGTCGAACGAGGACAGCTCGGCTACCGAGGGCCGCGATCAGATCACGCCGCCGCCTCTACCGCTTCAGCTAACGCTCGCGCCGCCTCCGCAGCTGCTGCACAAGTCGTCGTTATCGTCATCATCGTCGCCGCCCGTGCCGCCCGTGCCGCTGTCGCTGCCGCTACCGCCCACGCATCATCGGGCGTCGACGGACAGCAGCAGTACGGCGTCGCTGCTGCCGTCGGTGTTGGCGTCGGCGGCAGCCGCCGCAGCGGCCGCCACCACCACGAGCGACAACGACCGCGAGAGCATCCAGGCGGCTGCCGCCACCCTGATGGCTTCGTGGCCATTGATGGCAGCCGCTGCGGCGTCATCGTCGGCGTCGTCGTCCACCACCACGACCACCACCGCCGCCGCCGGCGGGCCCATGTATGGCCAGGCGGCCGGCCACCACCACCACCACCCCGCCGGCCTTCACCCCGGCACGGGGGCGCCTTTGACGCCCAACGGCGGCAGTATAGCCCCCACGCTCACATCGTCGGCCGCGGCAGCGGCGGCGGCTGCAGCGGCAGCAGCAGCGGCGGCCGCAGCGGTCGGCTTGACGACGGGGTCGACGACGACCACAACGCCGGTCACGTCTACGCCGAACGGCCACCTCGGTCACGTCGTCACGACGTCGTTACAGACGCCCACCTCGAGGACGAGTAGCGCCGCTAGTCTCGGGGCCGGCGGGGGCGGCGCGGGTGCCGGCGACCCGATGATGATTTCGGCGGCGGCGGCGTCAGCGGCAGCAGCAGCGGCGGCGGCGGCCGGGACGACGACGCCCACGACGCCAACGTCCACCAGCGGCGGTACGGTGCCTTACCTGTCAACCGACGACTACTGTCCACCCGACGTCGAGGAGCTCAAACGGAAGGGCGAAGAGGCGCTGCTCAGCGAGATCCGCAACTTCGTCATGCGCTACAACATCAAGCAGACGATGATCGCCGACATGACGAAGATGTCGCAGGCGTACGTGAGCCGTTTCTTCCGCGGCGACGTGTCGGACATGTCCGAGCGGACGAAGAACACGTTCTACATGTGGTATCTGACGTGCAAGAACAACCCGTGGAAGCTCGGCAAGTCTCGTGAGTACAGCTAGACCTACCTCTTCTTCGTCGGTCTTTCTCCGCTGTCGTTTTGCTTTCAGACCTCAGCTTCAGAGTGCGTTTCAGAGCCCCGTCTACCGCATCGCATGCTTTTTGTATCGTGTTCTGCTGCAGCAGCAGCAACAGCAGCCAGCGTACTGCATCAAGAGCAGGCGGCTGCCCTTCTTGTTCTCATATACACACACACTGTAATCACCATGACGACACGTTCTGCTACCGTTCAAGGTCCGTTATTATGATGGCGGTATTTTTTCTTTTCTGGCGTCGCAGCACGCAGCCGTTGGTTGAAGGGGGTTGTCGAGTGTTGGTTGGGCGGTTATGACGACATGGCGAAATTGACTAACACACCGTAGCTCCCCCCCGTCATTCAGGCGTGAAGCGCATGGTTAGCGACAACGGAGACCTGATACCGCTGAAGCGGGAACGGTTCACGTTCAAGAGCGCCCACCTTGCCGTCCTCGAGCGCTACTACGAACGCGACGCCTATCCCGATGCCCAGACCCGTGAGCAGATCGTCGACGAGTGCAACACCGCCGTGGAGCGACCTGACCGGCCACTGTCAGATCGGGAGAAGGTCTCATTGCCCGTCGTGAATAACTGGTTCAACAACCGTAGGAAAGAGGCCAAAAAACAACTTCGACAGCAACATGGTGAGTTATGTCGTTGGTCGTTGAGCCGAGCCGTGAATGGGCGTGGTCGCTTCAATTGGCTTCGAGCTTCGGCTGTTTGACGACGTCCTAACAAGCAGTAACAGTCGGCAAGCCCAAGTGGCCAATACGAGCTAAAGCCAACCTATAAAAACTTACATAAAACTTAAACTTAATGGGGGGTGGTGAATGGTAATGCACCATCTCTTTGTATTCAGACATCTGCGTCTCTCCCCGTTTTCTTTTCCGATCATGGTCGATTTTCAGTCCACTCCGGCATTTACCTTGTTTAAATTGGAAACCATGAAAAGCAATTAAGGAGTGGCCGGTCTGGCTCTCGAACCCAGGCCTCCCGAATGCAAGGCAAAGGCCACTTTGCCACTAAACCATCTGGCGCTCGGTATAATTGTTTGGTTGTTTCGTTTGCAAGGTCAATAAGTCGATAGATGAATTGTTGTTGTGTTGTTTCTTCTGTCATTAACTTACCGATGATTCAATACGTCTGATATTACACATCAATTAGATTATACATTAATACTAGATATAGTTGTTAGGAAGAAGTACACACAGCAAGTGTGATACTTTCACGAGATCGCCTCTTACCATCGTTGTTGTTGTGGTCGTCGTTGTTTCTGCCGTTGTCGGTGACTCTGATGATGTTGCTTGCTCACGACTTCGGGCGTGATCCTCCAGCTGCAATGGCAGCTGCCGCTGCTGCGCAACAGGAGTCGCCACCTCCTGCAGGTTTTGCCGCCGCCCTTCACGCAATGCAAGGCTGGCAACAGCAGCTTCTCCAGAGTTCAGCGACGGCTCTGTCGGCAATCGCCGGAGCGGCCGCTCAATCCGGCTCGCCTCCTCCCCAGTCGCAGCCTGGCGTCGGACTGCCCGGCCATCCGGGTCTGACCAACATGGCCGCGCTCGCCATGGCCTCGCACGCAAGTTCGGCCATGGACGACGACGACGACGATGACGACTCGCGAGGCAGTTACTCGATCCCCGAGGAGACGATGGCCATCGACTTCAGCGAAGGCGCGGCTGCGGCTAGGGAGAACCGAGAAATACGACCTGACTCGGCGGCGGCAGCAGCCACCACCATCACAACGTCGCTCAACACCAGCCTATCGCAGCAAAGCGGCGAGCTCAACATCAAGCAGGAAGCGTAAGTTCTCTCCAGCGTCTCGCCCGTACGCTCGCCCGATAACGACGTTCTTGTCCTAGACGATACGTTGACGCTGCTATTAGATATCGTCTACAAGCGTTGTGTCCACCAACATTGTCATATATATGAACACAACTGGTCTGTGAGGATCTGAGCAGTACAGCCGAAAATAAATACACACTAGCAGTTGTAATTGCAGCAGATGTCGTATGCAGCAGTTTCATGCGCAGCTGATGCCACTTCGGAGATCTTTGCGCACTTTTTTTTTCTCGCACACATCTGTTCTTCTCCTCGCGCAGGTGGCAGCGCAACTTTAGGGTTACTAACACCGTCCGTGTGTCTTTGTGTTCTGTTGTTCTTGCTTTGCTGTTGCTATGATGTCTGTTCCTGTTTCTTCTGCAGGGTATCGTAAATAATGAGAGGCTAGAGCGGAGGTGCAATGTTTGTCGTGTCGACGACGACGACGGCGGCGACTTATCTTAAGAATCTGCTATCATCGACCTTCCTCCACCATGTCCCCAACTCCTCAGTCCCTTTTTCCCATCTCCCTAGAACCCCTCCCCCCCCCCTCACCACCCAGTCGTCGCGCACTGTGAAGAGAAGAATTGATTGGACGTAAATGTGTAAATACAGCGGACGTGTACGGACTGAGATGCTGAAATGAGACCCGATTTGATGAAGGCAGGCAGGCACGTGTAGAAGATTGCGCCACGGTATACAAGAAAGCGACTACCACTACTGCTACGACCAACTGGACATAAAAGTTAGCACTCTCTCAAGAGACATCGAGCCTCCAGGACACCGACAGACAGGAGAGAAAACGACGAGAGCAAGAAAGAGTTGTACGGTGAGATCAAGCAAAGGCCAAGGAGGAGGAGGCGGAGGCATTAAGAAGGGAGAGGTGTTCAATGAAAGGCTATATGATCAGCTGGTTGACAGCAGTACGTGGTACCAAGAGACTACTAATCATTTGCAACGATGATTACGTCGAAAAGTTTACACGCGAGCGAGAGAGAGAGAGAGAGAGAGAGAAAGAGAGCAAGAGACACAACAAAAACAGCTAACGAATGAACGGAATGCCATGCTCAATATTGCACGATCACTGACGAAAGGATTTTATTGAAGAGTTGAAAGGAACACTACGAATGTGCCCGATTGGTTTGTACCCTCTAGCAGCGGATTCCTGTGTAATGCTTCAAGGAATAGGTGTGTGACTATATATATAGTTATATATATATATGTAAAAAATAGATCTATATATACATACGCTGGCAGTCTTAATCAGGCTCGTCGTGGCAAACAGAGAGCGTAAGCAGATGCCCGATTAGAACCTGCCGCTAGCCCGTGAAATTTCTGTGAGAACAAATCACCATCGTATCGCTCACCTGTAACGGAGATCACATGATAACACATAGTAAGGAATAAGGAGACGAAGTCTGCGACGTCCTTACCTGACTCGTGCGCTTGTATGTCTTGCGGACTTCTGGGACTACAGAACAGCAGAACTTCAGCGGCTCACTGTGGACATTTCACTCCACACGATTATTGCAAAGCGAATGCTTGCAATGGATTAGGGTTAGTCGAGTCGATGTTCTTCGATGGGGAAATGTTTTTTTATTTCTGCTGTGCCGCCCGGGCCGACGAGGTCCAACTTAAGGGCCAGGCGGGGAGAGAACAGACAGCTAGATTATACTACACGCTGTAATGTAACAAAGTATAACTCCACGATAAGGTTTAAATATAGAAAATAGCGAAGATAGCAAGACACGACATCGAGAAGATGTCGTGACGGTCACGACATCTTCTCGATGTTCTTTGCTTAATTGGTGGCCAAAAACAAAAACAGGGAACAGTCAAAGTGAGACCAAACGCGAACTGCAAGCGCATGAAATCAAACGTCCGTAGTAACTTTCGTGATTGTCTTTTTTTAGCCATTTATACATAATGTACACTTGAGTCTACATTTATATATATATACATGAGTATATATTCAATATATGGATTTTAATAGCGTGCTAATCCATCAGAGTATACCTGATTATTTAACGTGAGCACAGTAATGGACCGGTGAATGTAGGCGTTTGTGGCAAGCCAAAAATTCCGAATGTCAACAAAGGCAACACTCAATACAGTTTGCTTCGTGGCTCTGTTTTAGACTGCGTCGAATGAAAGCGAAACAAGCTCGATATCGAACTCAATATTTTGCTGTGGCCGACCGAAAAGAGGGAACAGATGTAAGCGTGCGAGAAGCATATATGTGTGTATATAGAAAGCGTATATATATATATATATATATATATATAATGAACAAATTACTTTGGAAAAGTCATAGAGCTTATATATGCCCCGTAAATACGGTCGTGGTAATCATATTTTTGTACAATCTCATTCATTTGCCCATGGATGAGATCGAGCCAGAGTGTATATTTGGCTAACTCGCAGGACTTCACGTAAGCGGAGAATAGGCCTGGCGGCTAGCGGCCAGCTAGTTTCTATCTAGGAATGCGCAGACATTGTATCGGTATATGAATTACGAGCAATTTAAGCATTCAGAACTTGTTGTTGTTCATATTCGTCACGATTAGTATTGCTATTATGATAATGATCAATATTTTATTTAGAGAGGAAGAGGGCAATACATTGGGCTAGCACGAGAAGAGAGAAAGAGCAGGAATAGGGTTAACAACGAAAACAAGAGGGACAAATCAAGAGGATTCTCCAATGGAGCACACACAAATTAGCACACATCCACATCATAGAACACCGTGCGATTTGCCGCTATTTCCAGGGGCAGGTCTCACGCTATCAAACCGAAAAGAAAAAACAGCTGTACTTAATAACGATTGCAAAACTGCTGTAAAGCTATATTCACAATGGGCAACGGGAGCTCACTGCCCTTTAACGCAGTATCCAACGACTAGTAGTACTACGAGTAGACTCGAGATTTTTGTTACCGCAACAGGCCCACATAGTTGGGCATCGTTATAGACGATTGCCCAGGTTCCTCTCCAACTGCGGTTGTAACGAGCACCGCGAGGTCGTTGGGATCGGCCAGGTGCCCCTGCTAGAGGTCGCGCTGTCACCCCACTAGTGACCTCGGAAACTCGGGGGTAGAATGAATATACCTGCCTCCGCAGGCTCATCAGGCACTGGCCATCCTGCGAACGTAATGTTCACACAAGTGGCCTTGACGGGAAAGCCGTCTATCGGTATTTTCGGGGCTACCGGTGTATTATTGTGGGTCATTCACACATTCACCGCCACATCACTTTTCCTTCTTCTACTTTCTCTTTTTCGTCTCGCCTGCTTGATGCCCTCCACTAACCACTTCCATTATTCAGCTTGCGTTATTCAACTCTTTGCTATCGATATTGTTGCCTATAGACGGCCCTGTACTAACTCTAGCCTTATTAATTTGCCGCTCGGACCCTCGCTTGTATCACTTGTTGCTTTTTGGAAGCACACTTCACATCATTCACCAGTTGAGGAATCCCTGCACCAGTTGTTCCACGTTTTTAGCGGGCGGCTCCTAAAAACCAAGACCCTCAATCTCAAACCCTCTTGTGATCCATCTCTCAGACGCACACAGCAAACACACACACACAGCAAACGGAGCTGCCAAAAACAACCTCCGACATATATACATATATATATATATATACATATGTGACAGAATACTCCTATTAAGTAGCACGCTTAACGGCACGCTACTCAAAACCGGGGACGCGGGCTATTCGAGGCTGAAGTACCAGCACTATTGGCTGCTGGTCACGCCATGGCCTTCTCCTTCGCCGTGACCTTTACTAGCGCTAGTCTGTTTCGCCTTTGTTAGGTGTCTGCATCCTCGTGAGTGTTTGTCCCTCTTGTGTTTGCCTCTTGTCTTTGAGGCCGCGCTTCAACTGGCTTGAGTCAAGGATGCACGCAGTAAGCTCTGCTAGCCTCATGAAAGACACGCGCTTCACAGAACTTCAATGCGTGCGCTTGTTCTCGTTGCCGCGTAATAATAACAACAACAACAACAACAACAACAACAACGATACTTATTTGTGTCTGAATTGGATTCGAGTGAAGTGTTATTTCGTATTATTTCGTCTATTAGGTGTAGTTCGTATTCTCACATTGTTTCGCCATTCGACGTACGAGGTCGGACATCATTGTCCGATTGTATCGTCAGCTACCGAGGTGGTGTCGTTCCCATTTCGGTATTCTCCCTCTTTGTATTGTTGCTGTTCATAGACATGTCAATATAAAAAGAGATTAAGAAATTAACCTCACTTAATAAATTATTTTGGATTACCTATTAGGAATTCGGACAATGATAGTTGTCGATTCGACGATTTTAGGTCGGTGCATTAGCCGCAGCGTTCATCAGAAATTACAAGTGAGATAGCCTTTATTATACCCGGCTTTCGTTGTGCTCTTTGTTATCTTGCTAATTTTGTAAGCGTCTTAAGGGCGCAACAAATGCGTTCGCAAAAATTCGTTCCGCGTGCTAGATACAGCATTGAACTAGAATAGTGTCTTCTCAGTCGCCGGTGAAAATATTGTCCACCTAACAAGAGGTAGATATAGCCAGACAAACGAAACGGACTGTCTGTTACCAGTGCGCTCTGTTTACTTTTTTTTTTTTGTTATCGGAAGTAATGTATCGATCAGGAATGAACAAGAGTAGGGAATCACTCTACCGCTAGAAGATGACCTTCCTCCGTGTATTATTTAATTCGTATGCGAATCCCGAAATACACACACTGAGACGCAAAAAACACACACGCACATATATATATATATATATATATACAAACACTGCTCGTGCTTTGTCTGCGTAGCTGTAGTTACTTGTACAAAAATTGAAGCAAACATTTGCCTTGCGCTACTATCATTGCCGATGGCGAAGCGTTCCTCTGTTACTATATATATACATATATATTATATTACCATTAATTACCTGTCGTCATCATCACCACTTCTATTAGTTAGTTTTCTATTAATTATTGCTCGTGTTAGTGGCCATAAGTGATTGTAGAGTAGTACATCAGTAGGTAGGTAGTCTACGATTTCTACATATATATATATATATAACTGGCATGTTATGTTTATCAGCACCTAGCTGCTCGACAACGTATAACAGGCGTTACTACTTTTGTTGCATCGTTCATGATAGTATGTTTTGTTTGTTATTGCGATCGTTACTCCGATTCGTATCATTAACAAGGTTTGTTTTTTTTTTGCTCGTTATGACACACGTGTTGATGTAGGCGATGACGATGATGATGATGAAGATAATTACCATTACTATCAATAATAGTGATGTAACTCGCTTATACTAGTATTGCTACTTTTTTCCGGCAACGGTGGTTATTGACTCTAGCAGCTATCACCAATAGTCTCCTCGTTTTGTCTGCTTCTGATTTTGATTCTGCTGCTGCTGTATGCCTCTGCCTCTATGCGACGCTAACAAAGTTTGTAATGGGGTTTATTATTCGAATTAGTATTATGAATATGTCGCAGTCACACTTGTTTTTTTCCTTTTTTTTTCGATCCTCCGCTGGCGCCTTTGCAGGGAGCGGGAAAAGCAGGCAGCGTTCTTCAGACAAGAATTGTATCGTGTATCGTGTATCGTGTGAGATCAGTACGTTATGAAATTCTATTGTGGCTGCTGAACGATTGTGTCGCGGCGATCAGGCGGGTTTAGCGCGTGCGTCGTTCATTTCGTCATTTCGATAGGTGGCAGAAACCGATCAACGCTGGTTTTTCTCGATCATTTCTTAATTTGCGGCGTCGGCAGCGGCAGCAGCAGCAATGGGGTGTGGAAGAACAGGAAGTGGGTGGAGGGTATTCTGGACAGAAAGTGGCTGCTCCATGTTCGCTTTCAACCGACACCGAACTTTAATGAATGTGAATGGCCGTCTTCGTTTTTGTCGATGGCTCTGTGTGTGTGTCTTTCGACCCACGGCCAGGTTCGGGACTGCCTGATCCATCCACCGAGAGTGCAGAGAGAGTGAAAGAGAGATAGAGAGTTGTTTTTATCTGTTTTTCTCAATTTGCGATCACCACCAGTCATCATTCATTCACCAGAGGGCGGTTGTATCGCCACCGTACGCCATACACATTGATATACATGGGCGTTCTACAAACCAACACAAAAACGCGCAAGCGCATTCACACGTTGTCGGGAAACGGGAAAGGAACGGGGTCTCATGCGGTTTGTGACAGCAGGGGTTTGCCCAAAGCCCTCAAGTCTTTCGTTTTCCGACTAGTTATTGTTTTGTTTTCCGGTGTTGCCGGATCTGTGCAGAGTATTTGTACTTGAACGTTTTGAGTAATGGTACGTATAGATTAGTATTCAGTAGTAATAAAGATGACAATGCTAATAACAGTAACAACGACCTCTCGTATTGACACCCTCACCACACTTTAAACCAGCTATTCTCTTGAAAACGTCTACAATTCTCGCACCATATATTAGTTTTACGTATCGACTTTCTTTGAGTGACGTTGTACTTGTAACTGTTTACACAATGCGATACCGAAGTCATATGGAGTGAAAATAACGACTGCACAGTAGACACACATTTATTGCCGCTAAAGTATATACGAGCACCGTGTGACGTTAAACTCTATCCTGGTGTGTAAAGTACGCTCCACTTCAGGTGGCAACTTATTAGCTCATGACTGCGACGTGAAGAGTTTCTCTATTTTGCTGAACAAACCAATCAAAGCGAAAAGTTAGCACACAAAATGATTCAACAAAGAAGTGCTATTGTAGCCATGCTGGTACGTCCGCCAGAAGAACTACTAGATGTAAAAACAAATACACTGTCAACGAGCGCATATGAGATACAGTACAGGTCTATCTATATTTGTGTGTGTGTGTGTACATAGATATAATTGCGATCGCGCTAAAGCTTAGATAGGTTCGGCGTAATGATGGATGTTGATATTTTTCTGGACACGGTATACAAGAGCCCTTGCCATGGGTAGACACATGCCCTTGTCTTGTTGTACGCTTCATTCAGGTGTCTTAACAATTATCGCAGCCATATATATGTATGTGTGTGTGTGTATATAGGCGACTTATATAAGGGATCTTCAACGGGAGGAGAAGGAGACCCACATGCTCAAGCGAACTCAAGCGGCAATTTAAGAAAGTTTGTTCTCTCTACCATACATCCGTACACATCTGACGCTTGCTCGTTTGGTAATTATTATTATTATTATTAGTATTATTATTATTAACTCTGCTACAATTTCAATTACAAATGAAGTACTGAAAGATTGGTGCTTCCAACTTGGGCGACCCATTGTGTCTCCTTCCGCCTTGCTTTGGTGGACGGGCCTCTCGGCTGGCGCGTACGTAGTGGGATCAGCTTCAGATCGATGAGCTAAGCAGAACGCCAATACGAAACCGCGGAAGTGCTTCGCGGGGAATGGATGCTATGGGAGGCAGACAATTAACACAAAGACACGCGAAATGCGGAGCTACATTCTCAGTCCAGCCGACTACACACACACATGCACACTGACAGAAAAGCATGTTTAAATACATACGCGTATATATATATATATATATATATATACGCGTATATATACGTGCATATATTAGTTTTTTAAATAACCTTGTTGTGTTACGTCTCATGCCGACTCAAATTAAAGTAGAACATGTTGCTAAATGTTGTAAGGGGCGGCGTGCACCAGGCGGGAAGAGGGAGAGAGCGAGAAAAAACTTCAGGAGAGGTGAAAACAGACCTGATTGACTGTACAGAGGATGTCTAAATTCGTGTACGAAACGGAAACATGTGTACAAATACCATGTGCATACGCATAAGCGCGCGCAACAAAAGGATGCCTAGAGACTAAGTCCAAACAACAATAACAACAACATCGATGGCAACAACAACAACAACAACGACGACAGCAGCAGCGGCAATAATAACAAAAACAACAACAACAACAACATAGGGCGTTGCCATGGTTACTGGGCCTGCTAGAGCGTGACCTGGCATGTTGCTTCTCCTCATATATCATCATGAGTACAGCACGACAAAGAAGCAGTTCGGTCGTGCTGGTGGGTATAATGACAGGTGGATCGATGAAACCAGCCAACCCCTCACACCAAATTCTATAGCGATTCGGACCGTCTACAAGCCCAGCATGGCACTAATTAGGTAGGGTCAATAATGACGCCATGGCGATGCACGAATAAATTCACTCCAAAGACTAGGTAATGGTTAACACGACACGTTAACTAATAATTATGTCATACTAAGCGAATATGCTACACCTACGACAGCAACTGCAACAACAACAACAACAACGACGACGACGAACACAATTAAAAACGACAACAATTCTATAGGATAAAACGATTAGAGTACGGATACTAGAACAGGACAGTAATGGCGAACCCAGGACGAAAGCAAAACTGTACGACAACAAGAACAACACTTACAGCATTAAGAGAGTCAATGTAATTTTTATGAACAATGTTGAAACACGTTTTTGCTAAGCATCAGAAAAATAGTAATAAGGGTAATTATTATAGTAACAACTACATTATAGTAACAACTACAACGACCAACAGCGGCAACGAGCGACTAGCGACCAGCAGTTACTATCTTTTAATCCGCCTTCTCCGTAGAGCACAGCTTTTAAAAATAATTTCTATATACAAGGGCCGCGCAGGCAAGCAGGATACCTACGAGGCGTCAGTTGTGAAACGCTGTCAGCTTTACTAAATTTTTCCCAGTAGCGAAGTTATACGAAAGTAATTCCGATTATCACTAAAGTTCATCGAGTATATATATATATATATATATATATATATATATATATATATATGGCAGGACTGACGTACAATGTTTGTCGTACACATTGTGATGTGCGAACGAATGGTTTCCTTCTTTCGGTCATCGTCCAGTCTGCGGCAAATGTGGCTGTTTTGATTTGTTATCTCAGCGATGCGAAAAAAAGTAATATGAGTAGGCAGAAATAGCATAACACATTGATCCGACTCTCCCCCCCCCCCCTCTTCCCCCGCCAGTCTGTTGAGACTCCATTAGAGCGTCGTTGTACATGTAGAGGAAGCGACTTTTTACTGAGAAATTATTTTTTTGTCAAGTGCCGATATTCCTGTCGTTGTTGTTGTTGTTGTTGTTGTTGCTGTTGTTACATTTTCCGAACCTCCATTCGAACCCCAAATGTGCAAGAATACTACTTCCCCTGTCTAAGATGCAAGTCAACGAGAACTGTAGCATCATGTGTATTGAAATCGAAAACAGACCAGCACGAAATAAATTATTATTATTATTATTATTCATCAAATGTACTGCCATTTTGTTAAGTCATATGTATGTTGTGTTGACGATAAAAGAACAGCCGCAACAGTGGGCGGGCAGGCGAGCAAGCTGGTGTTGACAATGACGATGGCGATGGTGATGCTGATCTGGCAGTGGTAACAACACAATAATACGATCAATACGTGATAACGTGACGCGCATTATGAACAACGAAAACAACAAAACAACACACCCACACACACACAAACACACATTGACATTGAATTGACGTGATTCGACGCGATGCCTCTGGTAGTTAGCAGCTTCCTTCGCACCCCCCCCCTCCCCCAAAGCAACGAAAACAGCTAACTTACGCGCTAACGAACTGCACACGCCGAGAACTGGCCAATGAACAAAGATTTCCTTTTCTACCGATGCCCAAAAGTTAGGCCACCAGCACTCGCTGTTAGTGGAATATGGCCTTCGATATATGCGCACATTTATCCACACATGTGTTGTTGTTGTTGTTGTTGTCATCCGTCTGTCTATCTGTCTATTCGTCTGACTGGCGCTATCTGCGGACGTGCGTAATTGGATGTTTGTGAGAGCTGGGGTGTATGTATAGACTCGTGTGTTTCTGTGCCTAGAAAACGGTTCGGCCACGTGGCTGCACACAACAATGTGCGATCACAAACGTGATGATGACTGGTATTGTGCGATCATTCTCATCGTCACCACCACCATTATCATCGTATTCGTCGCCAGATTATTATTATTATT
Organism: Dermanyssus gallinae; assembly: GCA_003439945.1. Classification (NCBI taxonomy): domain Eukaryota; kingdom Metazoa; phylum Arthropoda; class Arachnida; order Mesostigmata; family Dermanyssidae; genus Dermanyssus; species Dermanyssus gallinae. The sequence continues at coordinate 141,251 of QVRM01001622.1, forward strand.
TTATATCGTCGGCATTAGTAAGGCGATTTCTAGGGCTCTTTGTGCGGTTTTATATATATAAATATATATATGCACATAGGCACAGGTCTTATGTACGATCATACGATCATATTCGAACCGAACATAGTCGTGTCGACTCACGGTTGGAGCACCGTAGGACCACACATGGAGGCCGTGGCCATCCTTACCGACGGCAAAGTAATTCGGCGGCGGTGGCGGCGGCGACACTGTGGTTCGTATGGGCACCTGCGTCCTTGTTGAAGGCTGGGTTGATGTGTGGGAGCGTGGGCGGGTTGGAAGCTTGGAGGTGTGCTGACGAATACGTCCACATTATACAAAGTACTACGACGAAGACGACGACTACTACCGCTGGATGTCCTACCTTGTGTGTTGAAGGAGCCGCAACATCAGCAACAGCAGGCGGGTGGCAGGAGCAGTTCCACAACAACAACTACAATTACAATAACAGTAGGAACAACAACGTTAACGGACGGTCGGACGAATGGGCAGCTCAACCCATAAGTGCACTGAGTTTACGTTAAGCGCAAGAAAAAGCAATGGGTGGTGGTAGTAGGTTTACTGTGGGTTGTTCTCTGGAATGGGGCGGACCACTCATCAGACTCATCCCATCGAGGCTCGGCAATGCGTGAACAACCGAACTGCGCCACTATCTAGCTAGCTGGGTAGCGCCACCAGCCAACCAAGAAACAAGCAGAGGCGACAAGCGTCAGGTGGGAAGACCAGCGCGGGGGTCAGCGATGATGGTGAGGATACTGATGATGATGATGATGGTGACAGAATCATCTATATGTATAGACGTGCCTGTATGTATGTACGTATTAGGTAGAATGGTACGTTTGTATGTACGTAAGCATGTGAGTCTGTGTGTATGAATGTGAGCGTGCTTGCGTTTATGTGTCTGATGTAGACGTGTAGAGCTAAAACCTGAGCTGAACTATTTTAGAGTTTAGGACATATGTGTATGGACCGAGAGCGAAGGCGAGAGAGAGAGAGGGGGGTTCAACAGCAACAAGAACCAATAACGAATAATGATGATAATAATTATAATAATGACAATGAGAATGATGATGATAATAATAGTAAGACGACGACGACGACGACGAAGAAGCAGGAGAAGCAGAGGAAGAAGAGCAGAATACTACTGTGAATACTACCTACGCTACGTACGTTTTTTCCGGGGTCAATAGGGCATCAATACCGAGTGTAAACAAGGAGGTGTGTGTGCGAGGTGCGAGCAAGGAAATAGCAAGGACGATAGCGTCGACGACGAACTGGGCCGGCGGTACCTACTGCCGATTAGTAGACAAACCAGTAAACCAAACGACCAATTTGTACGCGTGCGTGAAGTGTAAAGTGTTTCTTGTCGAACTGGTTCTACTAGATTGATTGCCGGTGGTGGTGGTGATGCGTTGGCGGCGGCAGCGGCGACGGCGATGGGTTGAGGTGTTCGGGGGTTGTGTCCGGGGGTGCTGCCCGGGGGTGGGCATAGCAGTGGCCGTAGAGTAAGGGTGATGGTAGACCTCATCGCCAGCCTGCTGCTGCAGCCGCCTGTGCGTCCAGCCTCTTTCCGACAGCCGGCCGCTATCGGTCTGTTTTTCTGCCTATCTCACCTTAGACAGACCCTCAGACCGTTCGACCGACTAACTGACGGACTACCAGTTGGGCTTTCGCTAACCTACCTATCTGCCTGATCGCTCTGCATCCTCCACCTCCTCCGCGTGCTATCTTTGGTGGCGCACGGGCAAACTCCGTACGAGTTTGCCCGTGTGAATGTGATGTACACGAGTGAGAGTATATCAGTCACTGTGTGCGTGTATGTTTGTATGTATTCGTATCTGACTGTGTATGTGTGTGTGAGAGAGAGAGATAGATAGATCTATAGATACAGAGGGAGAATGCTTGTGTATGAAGTGTGTTAGAGAGGATTCTGGTCGTGATGGCTTCTGGCGGATGCTGGTGCTAGCAGTGCTAAGCCACTGGACGTGTTGTGAGCCGCCTTGTCTGGCAACTGTCTGCCAAACAAACAAACAACGGATACAACGTTTTAACAATCTAATAGCTGTAGTTATTATGTTTAATCTGGTGACTTTTCTTCATCCCCACTCTGCCCCCGCCCGCCCGCTTTCTCTCTCTCTCTTTCTTTTTTTCTCCCTCCTTCTCAACCTAGTCTCTAAGTAAGGCTATCTAAGTTAGGTTCTAATGACTAGATTGACGTCAGTCGTCTAGTCACTAGAACTGGCGACTCACCGCTTCCCTGGAGGGAGAGTCGGCGGTTCGGGGCAGGGGGCGGAGGTGAAGGAGTTGAAGAGAGCAGACACAGAAACACAAACAAGATCTACAAACACAAAAACAACTACATAAAACGAGACCTATACGCAAACGACAAGCCCTACAATAAGGGCGTCCACATTGAAAAGGCGAGAGACACTTTGGGGGTGGCCGGGCCGGGCAGAACGGTTGGAGCAGTTGGTTAGTGCGGTTAGGAGAGGGTTTGTTCATTATATGTTCAGGGCATTGCGTGTGCACACGACGCCAGCTCCATGAAGCTCGCTGATCGCAGTTGTTCAAGTGCACAGACATAGGCATATATATATATATATATATATATATATATATATATATATATATATATATATGAAGAAACAAAGAGAGCGAGAGAAACAGATAAGATAGATTGACAAATAGATAGATAGATACACACACACAGATCAACTCAGACTCACAGTGAGGGCGCATAGCGATACCCCGCAAGCATCGCTCGATATTGTGACGAACCAGAACGAATCGCGAGCAGGTTTAGAAATCGATTCACAGAAATGAAGTCTTGGAACGTGAATGCGAGGATTGTGGGTCTAAGGCGCCACGCGGTTTGAGTGGTGTTGCCTAGTGCCGGATATACTGAGCGGATATTCACTTAATGATGATACGAATGATGAAGATGGTGATGTTGATGATGATGATAATGATGATCATGATGATGATAATGATACGAATGCGGTAGGTAGAGAGGCGAAGATGAGACATGAGCGAAGTACGAAATAGACGCAGATGAGAGACAAATGCCTAAATGAAGTAAGCTAAGCGCGCGGCGAGAGAATGGTAAATAGAGGGATGTGAAATAATGTGCTGACAACAAAGGCCATGATGATGATTATATTAATAATGAAAAAGAAGAAGAAGAAGAGGCTGACGCTAATTATTCTGGTGAAATGAAAATGATGATGCTAATATAAATAAAGTCACCTAGTTTGGTACTACTCAACGCACGTGTGCTATCTATAGGCGCTCTAGTTATGATGTGAAGGTTAGTGGCAATACCTGAGACAATTCACTGCGAGGTGTTTTCTGGTTTGGGTAGAAATAGAGTGATTTTAGCTTTGACCTCAACGACGTCTGCATTGTGTATGCTACTAGGGCGTGTTACGTTTTTAACAACAGAGCTTTAAAGACGTGCGTTTTCTTCAGGTCATGAGGATACACAGTTAGGGTCTACCCGTGAGTGCTCAGTGAGTTATCACTCTAGTAAATTCACTTTGTGTAAGCTGACACACCTCACATGGGATCGGACGCGCTCCTATGGAAAAGCAAATCTTCCGTTTGAAGTGACTGTAGGATGTGATTGAACCTTGTGGTCCGAATATTGCCTTACATTCTGGTAGAAAAAAATATGTTTTTATTGTGACTAGATAACCGAAAGAATATGCTTGATAAGCCAGTTTTCAGAACTTATAATTGACCTTAAGCTTGGCAAATGCCCTAACAACGGTTGTACAATCACGGTTTCAATAGCAACTTAATAACAATTTATTAGCTAGTGACCTCTGAATTAAGTTGTATTTTCAAGCGCAAAGCGCTTTCCTCCTGTTAGTCTTCGCTGTGGGACTCGATACTGGCTGTTTAAAGCCATATGTAATCTACATTAAACAACAACAACACTGTGGTAATGGTAAGGCACCACCACTTTTATTAAGACATTTGTGCTCCCCGTTTTTCTTTCTGACCTACAATAGCTTAAAACTTCCTCGTGGTCTTAATAGCTCAGGCATGCCCGAAACATCTCTTCTGCTAATACCTTGGTACATTCTGCTTGCCCTCTACTCCTTTCCCTAGGGTCCTGAACCCCATCAATTTGCCAGCTGGCGGGTAAGATGTATACGGGGCGTTCAAAAGGCGCTATGGTCACATAACCCAATCATATAGATCAACTGAGATCTGATGTGCTAGTACACCGTAACATTATTAAAACTTTTTTTTTTCCCGTTTAATACACGTTGGTGCGACTCGGTATTATTTCGACATATGTCCATCTCTTTAGATCTCTACAGTACAACAGAGTATTACGAACCACCTGCGGTAGCAGTAGTCGTTTTGCGGGATATATATATATATATATATGACAGGGTAGATCGGGGTGCATGACAATGCTTCTAGTCCGTTTCCTTGACTGCGTCGATACGATAGGCTTCGTGGTGGTCCTGATCGTGATGTGGATGCGGGCTGACGGTAAGCGCACGAATTTCAGCAATGAGCGTCTCTTCCGAAACGACATGGCCAAACCTGGTGAGACGCTCCGTGACTCCTTTTCCGAGTCGCGGCCGATTGTCCACGTAGAGAATATTCGGTGAGAGCTGGTGGTGGATGCGAGGCGCTAGTGTTGCCTGCGTGATATTCTCGCCGTGAAGGAGCACGTGCGATGCCACCTGCCCGAGCCACATCGAACAACGAATATACTGTATATATGCCATTTTTGTAAAATAATTGTCGTTAGTATACCAAAAATGAAGATGTTGCTTAAAACTAGAGTTATTTGGTATTAATTTATTCTTAATTTAAGTAAAACAATTGTCGGCAAGGCTAAAGAACATGAATCACCTAATATTGTGATCGAAATATCTAGGCGCATCACGAAAATGATGCTGGTAGCACCCGAGGTCTGACACGGGCCACTGAAAGCAGTGTTCAGCCTTTCAGTTACTGAGTAAGTATGAAGATGGACGGAGGACGTAAGGAACATGTGACGGCAGACGCAGCCTTAATGGATGCCATATTTGTCTATATAAAAGATAAGAAAAAGTCCTACGTGAATTCACGATTTAATCAATGGTAAAAATGTGTCCGGAGAACCTGCAAGTCGAAATCAGGGGCATACCAAACGGGTTTAATGGCAAGCTTAACACTCAAATTAAGCAGTAAGTGAACACACGGACATAGTTCCGGGTTATTATGGAGTGAATTAGTGGCAATCTCGTCAGGCCCACTTTTTTGGGCCAGGCTTTTAGAAGCTTTTAGAACTGCCCAGCGGCACCTCGAACGGCTCATTGAAAGAAAGCAAACGTTGCAAGCGGAAGGAAAACCTTGTAGTTGGTACGCAACCAATTCCAACAATCAGTTGCAAGCGAAAGGAAAACCTTGTAGTTGGTACGCAACCAATTCCAACAATCAGTTGCAAGTTGAAGGACACCTGGACTGCGCCCATGTACTCAGCCTAAGCCCGCCAAAGAAAATTGCTTAAATAAAAAATTCACTAGAATAAATACGACGTGAAGTGTGGTTGCTCTCACACTGTGGTTACCTGTGCCGTGGCAGAAATTATTTGATTGCCGCCGTTGTCGGCATTCAGTGCCATCAGCACCTCGCGATGCCCCGAGGCGCTGCTAAGTACCAACAAGGGCGCCAAGGCGCTGATAGGTCTTCGGCGAGGGCCGAACGATGACTGGGGCGCGGCTGACGCGCCCATGTCGTCTTGCGAATCCGGCACGGAAAAGCGTGACAGGGCATCGTTTAGGATAATCCCTGTCTCATTCAGCAGCAGACCACTCCCAAACCTGTCAAACGGCAACAGATGAGAGCCACAGGAAGACGAAGCATTTTTATATTAGTGCATATTTGTAGTACACCCACGCCCGTGCCCGGCGTATGTAACGTGTATTTGCAGATATTTTTAAGCAGCTGGCACGAAGTACGAAGTTATCGCTAGCTGTGCGGTTCGGCGTATATAGCTGCTGATTTTGGTCAAATAAATTAAAGATTAATGTTTACGCTAATACATGTACATACGCTTAATAAATCTATATATATATATATATATATATCCGTCCGGGGCACGCTGCTGAAGTGGTCACAACCCACTCTATACGAGTAATATCCTAGTACACACGTTTGCGGGAGACAATTGTAGCTCCATTTGCATTCTTAATAAATCTATATATATATATATATATATAGATATATAGTAAAACATTAACATCCTAACCACGTTGGTGTGTAAGAGATGTTGTCTTAGCGTTTACTAAACGAACGACCTGAATTATTTATTTTCAAATAGAACTTGTCGTTTTAATTTTGTGGCAGCATTAGACAGTCTGTAAGTATCTATGTATATGTAATGTATGCTCGTCAAAGTGTACACATTATGCATGTATATATGTATACACAGTATATATGTCTCATATTTTGTTTAGCGGGAGGAAGTACAAATGCATTCATGCAATAGCTACGTATCACACAAGGTTGTGTGTGGGTCTCTCCGCTGTTTTTGTCCCTGTTCTTCGACTAGCTAAAAAGCTGTCTCCTCCTCCCTCATAGGGCCGGAATTGTTGTGGCATTATTTTCATATATAGTACGTATGACATCGTAGACTACAACATTTGAGCAGGTGTACTATAGAATATAGCTTATATCAGCTATTATTTCAAATCATTTTATTCACATTTGCAGACATATAAACTGAGCTCTTGAAAGGTAATATTTTACTCTATATTAAGCAGGATTATCAATTGCAAAATAATACATATCTACTGTAGATTCGACGTTCCAGGTTAACGCCGCGTCTATATTAGATAGAAGAAAAACAACTGCAACAATCAGATGCTAATCTCGAGAACTTCAAGTATGCGTTCAGGCATCCCAGTAAGGAATATATATATGTTTTTTTTAATAACACTAATTATTATTATTACTACTACATTAGAACCTAAAAACAGGTGAAATGCGAAAACCCTAAGCTGAGGTAATACAATAGCTAGAGCTATACCTTGGAGTGTAGATCTGTGAGGCACAAAACATGTAAGACACTACTCTGTCTACCTTCACCCGTCGCGCAAAAGAGCTCAGGTAACTATAAAGCAAAACAGAACTAGAATGAAGAATAAGTAAAGCCTCGTAGAGAGATACAGGCGTAACCCTCACCAAGCTTACTTAACTTGCGATAAGCCTGGAAACTATGTGGAAAGCTATTTAACAGCTCAAAGCTTTTGCTAATACGTTATGTAATAAAAATTTCCGGCTGGATCACCAGATTAACATAATCATGGCACGAATAAAAGAAGCATTTTGGCGGCAGTTCAACCTCATCAAATGAAGGTAGCTGTAAAAGGTGGCGCAGAGGTTGTAGTGGATGCTACCTGTGTCTTTGTGGAAACAATGTGTGTTGTTTAGAGAGGGTACTGGTCAAATTGGACTTATATAAAGTTTTTAACCTTAAACGGTAAAGACACAATGCTAGCGAATAAAAACAGACCGTCTCATTTCTGGGACCGGAAGGGCTACTGACTTGGCCCCCGTCTGCCGCTTCACTAATCCAGTTTGGCTCGCCATTAAAGCCACTGGCTGAGGAAACAATGCGGTTAGGAATTAGGAGCAAAACAACCAAAGTAGGCCACACACGATGGGAGGCTTGCTAGATCCGGGTCCCCTAGAAGAGCGTCCCAGTCAGCATGCGCAGGATAAATACAGGTACATACGAAGAACATCGGCCAGATAACTTCTAGAAGCCGTCGAACAACCAACAGACCACGCCGTAATTTCCAGGGGCACAAAATCCCTTTAGCGAAAGCTGGCGCTCAAAGCCCTGCCCTCGACTCTGCTCGACGTCATGGATTCTAACTTCCACGGCATAGTGTGTGCGCTGAGAATAAGAGCTGCGTTCTGCAAGCCATTCTTATGCCAACTCTGTGCAGAAGGCCACGCCCGCTGAGTTGTCCGAAAGTTCTCGGTACGTTCCTCTCAGAAGAGCTGATATACGATCCATCCTCGAACCAAGAAGCTAAACAGCTACTGGCGAAGTAATCATGCACGGCGTCCGTACTTTACTTGCGTCACGGGTTTTGGCTACACGTGGGGGAACCCGACTTCTTTTGTGGACGCCATGAGCTGAGCTAGTGATCAATGAAAGTCAAGCAGGCGTTCACACAATTGAAATAATAATAACGGTAAATTCTGGCATGGACTAATGGAATAATTTAGGACATCCTTAGCAGCTAGCTTTATTGTGCTGCGTAGGCGTCGTGTAAGAGTTACATGAGGTCAGCGTGAAGACTGGCGTGGCTTGGGCAGCAGTCTAGACGGGCCATGCACTTCATACTAATAATACCAAGCAAGCGCATTTTGAAGTCAACGTTACCCAGAAACGACTACACGTGGTTCATTCGAAAATCATTAGAGACTTATTAAACAAACAAAAAAAACGGTGCATTACGAACTTGAACGAAATAGCTGTTTGGAGCATGGTTTTCTCCTAGATGGGATGAGATTCCCCTCCTCCTCCCGTCATGGCTGTTATTATCATCTGTTGTTGATAGATTTGCATTACTTACGCTGAGTTGAGCGACATCACAGCCAAAGTGACGTCGCCTTCAGTGTCGATGACGGCTATTGACGCCGAGTGGGACTCCATCGTTTTCGGCAGAAAGAAGCTCGTTCCGTACCGCGTTGGGTGGTTGTAGGTTGTCTGCAGCTCGTGGGTGATACGACCTGCTGCCGACAAGACTAGCGGATGCTTTTGTACGGCAAAATACGCATGCGTAACACATCATACAACAACAGAGCCACGTAAAATTAGAAAAAAAAGAGATAGAGAGAAGTAAGTATACCAAATAGCACGTTTCATGATGATGGCGTGACATGCGAATGTGGAAATATTCGTGACTGTCTTAAAATCCATAGGTGACTAGCGTGAGCTCATCGATCGAAAAATCATCGATGTCTATCGATGCGTGCCTGTTAGCTGAAAGTGGGGGTCGAGAGGCAAGTAATCTGCTAGCTTGTGGTTATGGTGGCAGGGCAAATACATATGCAGATATTGTTACTGAGTAATGTACGCTGTCGATGCAAAGTTTTTTGGCAAAACATCAAATTCAGGTTGAGCTTTTGATAGAATCGGCCGCATCCTGCTTAGCAGGAAGCGTGAACGTCAGAACTCTATTGTGCTTGCAAGAGTATGCATTGAAACGCAGGGTCTTCTTTTTGTATTTTGACGGGGAAATACATTTGCGCGCATCCGAGTTGGTTTGCAGGTATTGTAAAATTTGGCCCGGGCAATGTAAGTGTCCTGGATGATACCCACTAGCAAACCAGTCAGAGCGCAGCCAGTCGAACTGGCACTGTGGGAAAGTCGCCTACGTTGTCTCTTGAATCGTTGTCTACGCTCTCCTTTCTCTTTTTGGCTTACTCGATTACGTCTTTTCAGTAGTTCCTAAGAGCACCTATTTGTCACCGATTTCCCGCATCTTCTCTGACCTCAGCGAGCGCCTCTCATAGTCCTTTAGTAACCTGTTTTTTATTTGCTAGAAGCGCGGCACGCTTGGCACCGTCCTCTGCCGGGATATCGCATTCAACGCAAGCAGAGCTTAAGGGCTGTTCCAACCGGGGCAGCAGGTATTAGTGAAGCCAGCCGTAGCCGCTATGTCAGTGAGAGTTGTCAGCTTTCTCCATAACCGCCTGTGCCATCATGGCGTAACGTCCGGTACCATTCGCATTGTCTAGTGTAGGACTTCACTGGTAGCCTTTTATTCCTACTGCAGGACCTCCAGCTCATCAACCACCTAATGGCCCTGTGGCACCCGCAATCGGTAATGTGCCGGATCTCGTATAATTCGCTCTTTCCCATGCCGCGCTCACCAGTAGTGTGTTTTGATTGTGTAATCCCAAGGCATAAGTCTAGCAATTATCAAGATAACAATGGTCGACACCGCCCGCTAAGCGGGGCAGATCCTAATTGCCACTTGCCGTCTTAAGCATTTAAGCTCGGGTTTGCCCAAAATTGGTGACGCATAGAGCACGATCGAGTCAAACACCAGGGTCAATAGGCGTGTGCTGGTTACCCCAGCACCTCTTCCTAATCCTGGCATGATTCTGTCTAAATTATTATCCTTCTTGTCTTGGCCGGCCGGTGCATGTTACACGTAGGCTGTGAAAGTTAGTCTCTGAACTTTTCGAGGGTATTTCACGTGCTTGAAGTTCAATTGTTACTTTCCTTATTCCCTTTTCGGTCGATAGGTAATGCTAACAAAGATGTCAAAAACCATTCCGGCCTGATATAGGAAACGCATTTAATTGAATGAGATGGAACGCGTAATAAGGAACGCACTGAGACAGGAAAAAGTCTCCCAATACCAAGAGCGCATACTCGAAGACTACGAATTAACGATCAGGGCCAGGAAGTTGCGCACATTACGAAACACGAAACCTGTTAGTATGGGAGCTTTATTCATAAAGTACTATTACCCAGTCATACTACTCAAAATTACACTAACAAAAATGGCAATGACCAAATGGCAATATCAGCAAAAATAATAACATCAAATAGTACCGCATTATTATTTTAGCAGAAACACGCCGTCGGCCGCTTCGACAGAGACGAGAGACTTACAAGAAGTTTTCCGGCATTTTTGTCCTTCCAAGTGTCGTTGAGCAGAGTGCGACGAGCAAAGGCGAACTTCAACGCCTCGGCAGTGTCGTGGTAGATGTCCTGCTCCTCTTGCTGATCGATCTCGTGTATGCGCGACACCTGAGCGAGAATGGCGATGGCCAGTGCTGAAGTCTCACCACCGCTTCCAGGGTTGGCTAGAAACACCAGTTCGAGATCACGCGATGATAAGTGTATGTTGAGACGACCCGGCGGCCGCACCTGGACCTCGTAGTCTCGAAGGTCCTCCTTTGAAATTGTCAGTTCTTGGCAGTTCAGTCACAATTGAATCGCAGTAGTGTTAGAATTTAACTTGCTTCGTGGCGGTTGAGGAAGATGTGGAAGAATCCCTAACATGTTCAAGCGATACGTTCATGCCACATTGACACCAATGTCTTTGCACGAATAGCTTGTTAACGTCATCTGTTATTTTTCTCATATTCTTCAAAAAAAGGTATTACCATACGTAACCCGTAAAGACGACTTATATATATGTATATATACATAACTTTTGTGTATGACATATATATATATATATATATATATATATATATATATATATATATATATATATATATATAACATGTTGCCAGTGATTTTAATATTAGAGGAAGCAGCTTAAAGATATATACCCGTTTCAAAGCTGTCGCAGCTAAGATTAGCATATTTCGGATGAAAGTTATAAAACTATATTGTCATGCTCTCACTGTGTTCATGCATGTCGTGAAGAATTTGCTCGGCGACGCGGCCAAAGTAGAAGTCTCCGGGTCCTAGCGTGCAGATGTAGCGGAGTAGCCACGAATACCTTTCCATCTTCATCGTCTCACCCTCGCGATATAGCCGACCGGTATCCGGATTTGTGAAGTGCTTCCTAAGCTCAGCAACATTTTGTGCGCTGCATAGTTTTAGAACATACCGAGAAGCACAGCGCATACTCTACCTAGCTCCGATTACAACGCCAGTTACACATAATCAGTAGAAAATGAAGGCATACATATCATGGCTATCAACGATTTTAATGTTGTACTGTTGGTTTTAACCCGACGCATAACAGGTTTTTGCCAAGAACTTAAGGGTCCTTAATAATAACACTACGGAGATTTTGGCATGCATGGCTAAGCTGATGTATGTTATACATGAAGATCATTGTATTATGCCTAAACTGTACGCGGGGGGCGCGGTAACTCCAGTAGAGTGATGATTCAAAGTATATTCTGCGTGAAGCTACGAGCGCTTGCGGTGAAGTAGATGCGGTCAGTATTTTAAGCATTATTGCCTTATTTAAGAAATAAGAGTTCAAAACGTTGCGCTGCTTTGTCCGCTTTTACAGAATTAATGCACGGTTAGTTTTTTGTTAGGAAAATATTCACATGAAAAAGTAACAAATGGTCCCTCGTAATGGAGTATGAAGTTTCGTCTAATGCAGTGCTTACTTAAGTTGAGGAGATAATTTCGCCTCATTGCGCTCGAGGTCCTGAGCGAGTCGCTTTGAAACGGAGAATCCATTACTGGCCAGCACAATCGCTGGGATCATAAGGCTGCAGAAGCTGTGTCGACCAAACTCTTTGTGGGCTTCTGCCAAACCTCGTAGAAACCCTGGAACGCCCACCTGCGCTCACGTTATTGCTGTATATATATATATATATATATATATATATATATATATATATATATATATATATATATATATATATATATATAGTTCTCAAAATTCTGTATGTACAGCTGGACTAAGTGCATACAGAACGTTGAGAACACTACATCGAAAGTGGAAACAAAACTTTTTTTTCTTTAATTTATTACACTTTACCTGACACACGAGTGACCCTCGTTTATTTATATATACAGACATATTTTGCAACTCACGAATACCGCAAGTAAAAAATATTGTTTTATGAATGGGATTGACTCCTCGTCTGAAATAACACTTATTGCTCTCAGTAGAATTATAGTGTTGCATTCGTCGCATATCTAGTTCAATTAATTCTTCTGCAAAGAAGCATTTTGAAGCATAGCGAACTGTCAATTGTCGAGCGTGCTTGAGTGTCACTTCGACTATACGTACAATTCAGCTGTTTGAACTAGTTGAATGAATGCATGCACACGCGTGATTAAAGCAAAACTATATTTAATATTAGTACACTAGCTTTTTTAAACCCTCAGTCAACATTTAACGTCCACGGGACTGCTTTTCGCATTGTTTCGTAAGATGGGACCCATAAATACAAATGTGTAACGGTGGGGCTCGAACCTATGCACCTATGTGTCTCCTTCGGTCTCGAGGCGTGCGCGAATGCACCACGCTACCGGGCTCGACAGTAATACTGCACAAGTAAAGACAATTATATTAATGTTTGCTTAGTATTGATCCGGAAGCATTTGTGTTCATGTGAGTACTACTTCGTACAGAGATCCGGAAGCATTTGTGTTCATGTGAGTACTACTTCGTACAGAGAACGATCACACAATAACCATGAGACTATTTTTCTTCTTTTGTTAGACGCGAAATTAACGCCGTACTGTAGTGTGTAGCAGGTCAGACCTTCTGTTTGGGATCGAGGTGGGTGGGCGCCTCTTCCAGGGCCTCGAGCGAGTACACGTCGTCCTTGAAGTGCAGCAACATCAGAGACCCACCGAGACCGGCGCTCTGAGGTCGCACGACAGTCAGGCAGAGAGCTCCAGCAACCACAGCATCGATTGAATTTCCACCTAAAGCTAGTGTCTCACTGAATCGACATCATCATCATGCGAGCACGATTAGATTTTGCAAGTAGATACTACGAGATTCGATTTTTAATCAATCTACTTGCAAATCGTTTTTTAACAGAATTTATATCGTACAATGTGAGGAGCGCAGACGTTTAGCGAAGAATCTATGCAAAAGAGACGCAAAAGAGAGCTATAAACATATATAAATATGACGTAATACTATATGACAAATGATATAATTGGCACGGTGCACAATACACGTACAATATCGACTGATGCCGCATGCCATTTCGAACATTTCGTCATCTGAGCCTGGCATCGTGGCTTCTGCCCCCAGTAAGGTTTAGTAATTGGCCAAAAACTCGCAACCTAGTTGAACCGTGTTGTGTTATAAAACCACGTTCTCTATTGTTTGCAGTTCTCTAGGTATTTATGTATCCGCCAATGTCCTATAAATGTCCCGTTTCACCAATCCCGCTTAAAGCCAAAACCTGGTCCGGTTATGGTCCTTACTATAAACGAGTTCGTGGTGAACTGCTCTTTTTTGCGCTAATTGCACTTCTTTGAGCTGTCGCACATTTTTGTTGACGATTGCATAAACACACATTAATGTACAAATTCGATCTCGCGGTGTCCAACGTTCTCCTACCAATTTGTTTATTTAACACACTCAAGCGCTGGTGCCGATCCTCAGCACTCCTTACTTGTGTTTTTTTCGAATCAGTATGTGTTCCTGGCATCTTCCGTCTCTCACTGTGTCACTATTACTTGTATTGCGATGTTTTCGCTACCATTATTACTTTACACTATCTTTGTCTACGTATTATTTTCACCCTGGCTGAGTACCTTCATGGCCACGTTTCCTTTTTGAACCTACTTCATTGTAGTTTGTTGTCGAAAAAGTATTCTCTTCCTGTCGTGGGTACTGCGTCGTTTGCATTTTTCAGACGTCTGACTCTTCATCCTTTGAATAATTAGTGTGTTTTCTTCATAGAGTTTTTTTTTCATCAGGATGATAGACGGTGGCATCAAAGCTGTATATATATATATATATATATATATATATATATATATATATGTATATAGTTAAATTAACTTACTTCTAAAGGTGATATACATTACCACTGGAGTGAGAATATAACACGCTACACCTAATGATGCAAAATCTTGCAAATTACGGCGTCGCGTCGCTCTTAGGAATTAATTCAATTCCGTATTCGCTTACCGGGACACGATAGTCGTAGCTGAGCGTTAACCCTCCACACTACGCATGCGATGCATTCGCCCCAGATTCATTACCAGTAGCAAAACCACAGACTATACCATGTGCCAATTTAAGCAATTCATATTCAGGAAAGAATAACAGTATCGCAATGACACACAAATGTAACACTCAAATCGTAATGACACACAAATGTAACTCTCGGGGGTACTATTTGTACATCCGGATTTAACATCTGGCATTCACACCGAATATAAGGAGAGTCCTGCAAAACGATTTGTGAGCAAATTTTTTGCTAAATGAGCTTCTATTTATTATAACGATATACCTACTAACGAATGTAACGTAAATTGCTAGAAACAAATAAAGCATTCCCATACACCTTTATTAGCGCTGGACAATCTATCTAACTAGATTTCGTGTTTACCGCCTACTAGGAAAAAAAACATACACTACGTGTATGAATTGGCATACGGTGCATTACCTTTAAATGAGACTGCCCTAGGGTTGCTATGAAGGGGCTGCCGAGATAATCGGGCTCAGAATCTGTTACGGTTGTTTTAATGGTTTTTGTGTGTGTCAAATAGAGAGCGTCAACACCGGTTGCAATGCTAGTTTAGACACTACTTACCTATATATAGATATATATATATATATATTTTTTTATATACACATATATATATATATATATATATATATATATATATATATATATATATATATATATATATATATATTCATATATATAGACTCGCTGAGGCTCTCAACAACTACGTTCGGCCTAAGTCACTTACCGGGCAATATCCTCACATATGTCATCCGATGCGACGACATTGCTGCGCCGTGAAGAGACGTCCCGAGTATTCGATGTTGAGCTTTGCCGGGTCATTGCAAAAGCGAGCGCTAGAATAGCGGCGACTACAACGAGCGATAGGGCCACAAACAGCACGATGAAGCCCCACCGACATGAGCCGTCTTCGTTGCTTCGTTGCAATTTGTCACAGGATGAACACCAACGCACAATATTTAGCATCACGGCAAGCATAAAGGCGCATGTGCCTAGTACAAGATCTTCATGAATCGCTGAACATTCATAGATAGAGACAGCAAAGTGACACTGTTGTTGCTCGCCGCAGCTATAATAAGCCGCACTGAACACTTATCTATCTCCATGTACGAAGACGGATCGGCAAGTTCTAGTACCTTGAATTTTGCCGCTAGACCGAAGCTTCGGTCTACCGGTTACCTTTGCATAGAGCTTCCGCTAGACACAGGCAAAATTTTGGAGCTAGACTTCAGGCTGTGTCGGACGCTCGTCGGGAAATGTCCGAATTGAACCTTCAGGCGGCAGCAGAAGATTGCTTTAGAGACTAATTAAAGGCGACTAGCCATGCGTATATGATTATGACATTGAGACCAAAGCTCAATCCTCTCAGTTGGGCTTCCAAAAAAAAAGTGGATTGTGGGGGTCTTCGTGAATAGAGTCGACCCAACCCTGAAGCTTGTTTGACTGTCTTTTTTTGATTACAAGGGAATTATCTTTAACAGTTGTACGGTAATTACGGAACACAACCGCGAAGTTTTAAAAAGATGGCGCGAGAACGTCCGACCAAGAGGCCTGAACTCTGGGCAGACAACTCTTGGATTCTACATCACGACAACGCGACAACCGGCGAACACATCGTTACCGATTTGATATATTGAAAAAATATATATACATATATACATTTTCGCAACCTATTTGCCGGATTTGGCTCCGTGTGGCTTTTTTTTTGTTCTCACGAATAAAAAACTTAGATGAGACAATGCTCCGAAATATAGAGGAGATAAAATGCAGAAGCAACCCGATCCGCAAAAGGCGCGTTTAAAAATGTTTCAATGAGTGAGAAAAAGGTGGCACAAGTGCATTACAGCGGGCGGGAGCTATTTTGAAGGAAACAAAGTACTTTGGAAGATGAAAGAAATACTATGTTCTATAAATATGCATAAGTACTTTCTGGTCCACCTTGGTACTTGTAAAATGCTCTGTCCTAGGACTTGCCCTACCAGAATCAAATTTGCACTTTATAGTGCAAAATGTACTGACTACCTTTCCTTCTGTATCGCGTCAACAGTCAGTGGATTGTTCCCGCAGCTTTTGTACTTCGGCCGATACCAACAGGAGTGCCTGTCGGGTTTTTTTATCCTCGTCCCACTCCCATCCCACTCATTTTTCAACCAAAAGCGTAACATTTCAGCGAACAGTTGGTACGATTTCTTGACATTCATCTTGGATAGCTCTTCGATAACAACGCTAGGCGGTGTATACTAGGTCCCCCGTACCATGGAGCATGTGTTTATCCATACGATTAGGGCAATTTAGTAGTTATCGTGTCGATAGGAAGACTTTGATAAAGCCTTTAGACTTAAAAAGAGAGCCTTAAATGCCGAACAATTTTATTATTATTATTGGAAATGCTTGCTAACATCTAGCTTTGCCTCTACATTTAGTATACGTTGAAAACACGAATTTAAAATAGTGTACGATTTGGCGATCATTTGAGTAGCCTTGTTGCAAATAACATTGTCATTCCTGTCGCCACACGTAGGGGTTTCAGCTTCTACTTTTTTTCTTATGGAAGACTTAAATATTGTTACGTAGTACTGCAGCAAGTAGGGATGTGAAAGGTCCCACTTGATATCTCGAGCAGTGCGGTACTTGACCCCGGCGAATAGATGTTAATTCGCTAGGACCCATACCCACGAAACGCACCTCTCCCTTTAAATTTTACTCTCTGATGGCCCAGACCTCCATAGAACGCACCTCCCCCTTTAAGTTCTACTCTCTGATGGCCCAGATCTCCAAAGATCAGTATTAAGGGCCGTCAGTAGAAGTGACTAGTGCCACTCGGATCATTTAGCCGGGGTCACTCACGGTTACCCCATCATTTGACGTTCTTTGTCTCAACACCTGCAAACCCGTATCATTCAAATATACGTGATCTGTTAATACATCAGGCAAAAATCTAGCTCTCCCGGATTTTTTCAAGACTTCTTCTTTTCTCTAGTATCTCCCTAGCCTTATGGGTTGATGTGACTCTGGTCTGTTCCAGTATCTGTCACTCTGGTCTGTTCCGGTAGCTGTCACTTCAAAAAAAGGTAAGTTGAGTCATTTTTCGGTTCTTTCTGGCAGTGCACACTGCTCGCCAAGGGAAGCTTTTAATTCAAAAAAGGATTCTCTGAAAATACCCTTAGCTCCGCAAGGATCCTGCATGAGGTAATGGCTCAGTTCTTCCCCGGCCGCTCTATCAATTATTGATCTCTGGGGTATTCCCCGGTGCTTTAGAAGGAATAGAGTCCTATTTGGCCTGCTATCCCCCCCCCCCAATGCTTTAAAAAGCTCGCTTACAAAGCTTTGAGCAGGGGTTAGCTAAAAGATTTGCTATTTTAGTGCTTCATAATCCTAATGGATATTGTCGTGCAATTAGATCGTAGTTGCTGGGGCGTTTCGGGTAGGGCATGGATTTGACGTTTGGGCTTAGACACAATGCGTATTTTAATCACATAATACATAAATAAATTAAACACATATGCTAAGAAGTTTTTTTAATTTCTCGATTATCCTCCGTCCCCTACGGGCTTGGTTAGGCATATTATCAATGCACCGAGTTGGACATGTTAAGATATCTAGGGTTGCCCCAACACTTCTTGTGAAAGCATGACCGCAACATTCAACGGTAGAGTTTTTATCTATTCTTAATAAGCCACGCTCAAAGAAAACTCGATCAGCAACAGGGATATATGACATCCGTGACTAGAGCACTAACCCTCTAGACCACGCCGTCATATATGATTTGAATCTAACATGCGATTTCCTTAACTTTTCCTAGGGTGTCGAATTGCTGGCAGACCCATTATTTCTAACATCACCTATTTTGCCCAACAAGTCAATTCAGTTAAGATTTCGCTGCAATGCTTTTTCACTAAGGATTTCCGTATGCGCTGTGGCTTCCTCGGTGGGCTAACATCTTTAAGAACATTGAGGGCTCTAAGGTCATCAAGCATACCTAGTGGTATCTGCCATTATATTACATATATTTACGTCTTCTTGTATATCTCAGCATTTACTTTTGTCTATTATTCAAGGTTACTACTACTATTTTAATACAATTCGCGATAGACTATATCAACCAAATGACAACTGATGCAGAAGTAATTCCAGAGCTCGTCATATTGTAGCACAATCTGACATTTCAACAGTAAAAATAATCAAAGACCCTAGAGAGGACACGGAGCGCGTTATGTGGGTATTCATACAGCTGCCCCTACGCGTGCAGACATACGCCATAATTTACGTAAATGTATGCCATACTTTGCGTTGTGCAAAGTTGCACATTGTTATGCGCACCGCGTGTAGAAGTAGTTCCCAACAAAGGTCGTTTACGCGGGTTCATAAAACGGCATTCATTAATTTCAAAAACTTACCGACAACATCCGGAACACCTCTCCTTGATCTTGTTCATCTGGAGATTTGGCAGAGCCATTCCTGCGGTCTGCAGGGCAGCAAAGAACGATGGCTTCTGAGCGGCACAGCTTTTACCAGCACGACCTTAAGACTTCTGCGGACCGGAGCTCCGATTGTGCGATGTTAAACCTGTTGCGACATTACGTGTTTACGCTGGGCTTTGTGTGCAAGCAACCACGTCGTTTATGAGGACCATACCAACTGGCACACTACGACGCAACGTACACGTCAAAAAGGCAGTAGGCTCGTCTTGAAAGCAGCGTCTCTAGTCACGTAACTTTTTACAGCAGCAGCAACTCACGACAATAGTCATGCACATCTATGTAATCGATTGTATTAGTAGTTAAAGTAGTTAGCTGTAGAAGCAACTGTAATCCAGCAAGTGATTTGGCACAATTGAGAGCCTGACAAAAGCCAGTGGAGGCAGCGATCTGTCGCACCAAACTGCGCTGGAATCCGCACGAGAATCTTATTGCCGGCCTCCTGTCGGTACCGGTGTCGGCGGCCCTCTGCTATGACTGTAGTATAGTCGACGACACTTCGGCACATCGTTGCCGTCAATGTCCTTGTTGTCATTGGCGACAGAACTAGAACGACGCGTTTGACGCCGCCGTGAAGTTTCTCTCCTTCTCGCGCGCGCTTACTCTCTTTCTCTCTGCTCCCGCCTCAAACTTCATCAGAGTAGTGGCAACGCTAGCGCCTTACCGCCGCGGCTGCCCCAGCAACCCGGGCCACGGGCCGACCATCCGGGCGAGGCATCCGGCTTCGGCGTTCATGCAGTTGGACGCTGCGACTGCTGTTGCTGTTGTTTTTACTGTCGCTATTGTTACTGTGACCGATGACGGAAGGCTGTCCTGAACCTGAACGCCGTAGCGAACACACAGTTTAGGTTACCGTTACTTTGGTTCGTGTGCCAATGCGGTAGCTGGGCATACCCGCCGCAGCCGACAAGTGGCGATAACAACGTAGTCGACGGACAACAACAACCCGCGCATTGACGGCGACGACAACAATAACAACAACAACAACACCTATGACATCGACAACAGGCAACCAGGGCAAATCTGATATCGCTTCACAGAGAAATAGCGGAGCAGGCCGGCCGACGACCTAAACAACCCAGACGACAGCAACAACAACAACAATTACAACAACAGCATTAACAGCAACACAACAACAACAAGAACGACAGCAACACAACAACAACAAGAACGACAGCAACGACAACAATAAATGTTACGCTCGTTGTTTCCCTAGCCTAGAATATCACGGGCTTACGAGACCATCGTCATCATAGGTTCATCATTATTGCCATAGCATTACGGCAATTCATCCCCCATTTCCCTAACCCCAATTCGTATTCCACCCGCCACCTGCCCGCCAGCGCAGGTTTCGCCTACTACTCGGCCTGCGGGAAAAGCATCACCCGCTGTGGCCTGATCTGGGCTACTGGCCCTGCTACTGGTGTTTCGGTTGCGTTCCACGGCAGCACCCACGGCGGCGGTGAGCTTCGGATTCGACATGCCACCAACCAGTCTGAGGCATGACGATCTGGGCCAAAGAACGTCGGCTCGAGCGGCGAGTCCGTTCGCTCTTGCACCATCACGATCACCAGCTTAGCCGTAGTGCTGATGTTGTGCTAGTATTTTGCGTAATAATGATTTCGATTCGAATTTGTCGACTATACCTACAAATACTAAACTGCACCTACAAATACGAAACTGCACCTACAAATACTAAACTGCACCTACAAATACTAAACTGCACCTACAAATACTAAACTGCACCTACAAATACTAAACTGCACCTACAGATACTAAACTGCACCTACAAATACTAAACTGCACCTACAAATACTGAACTACACTTCGACTCGGTTACGTGCACTAGATTTCCTCCTATTAATTCTCCTACTCTTACGATTGGCAACCGCTACTCAACCGCTAACCTACTGTGTATCCAGTCAGCAACAGCAGCAGGAGCATATTATTGCAAGCCCGGCCACGCTGCCGTAATGAAGTTGCGTGTCGCCGCTAAGCTGCTGGATGGCTGGGTGATTGAGTGGATGAATGCGCTGCCATCGTGTGCGGTAGTATCGGTGTGTAGGTTT